>JAGDQP010000437.1:2547-50247 GCA_022664845.1 Lepisma saccharinum | reverse complement strand
AGATAGATAGATAGATAGATAGATAGATAGATAGATAGATAGATAGATAGATAGATAGATAGATAGATAGATAGATAGATAGATAGAGACAGAGAGAGGGGGAGAGAGAGAGAGAAAGAGAGTGAGAGAGAGAGAGTGAGAGAGAGATAAGGGTAGAGAGAAGAAGAAAAGTAGGAAGAAGTAAAGATAAACATATGGAATTTATACGTAGTAAAAAAATAAGTGTAGTTCCCACACTATAAAGCTCAGTTCCCACAAATCAAACGGCAAGATAGAAATTACTTCTGAATTTTATATTTGTTCAGGGCTATTCGAATATATAAAGGGTGCTTCGAGAATTCATTAAGTCATCACTCTCAAAATAGAAACTAAACTTGGTAGTCAGATTAAATACTCATGATTTCCGGTGAAACTCCTGAGTTTCGAGACACATCTAGGTTTTCGCCAGGTTCGTTTGCAAAGACGGAGGAGTTTATTAAACATACTAGTTCGGAATACTTTGTAATCAGCGATTCTGCCAGGATTTTAAGATGGGTGGTGTAAATTCATAATTGAGAGGGTGGAGTAGAGTTTTGCACGGATTCTATCAACTTTTGTCCGCAAAAAAGTTAAAGTTGGGGGGCAGTCTCGAGGATTTGGTCCTGACACCCCGACAGGGCCCGAGCTCTGGCGATATCAATGATTGTAACAAACCCAGTAGATACCGTGAGCCAAACTTTCTATTCCAGAATACGAATGCAAATTGAATATAACAAGAAAATAAATCAATGATAATTTTTCTGCTTAATTTCTATCAGCAAGAGCCAAAATAATAAATCCAAACTGTATGAAAATGAAAAGTTACAAATTTTCAAAAGCAAAATTATCATGTTCCTTATAGGCATAGTAAACCTTACATGTTCCACATTGCAAACATGAAAAAACAAATAAATGTAATATTACGCTGATAAATTTGAGGATGAAAACGAATTTGGTACTAAGCTAATATAAAAATAATTATTCTCTTGAAATAGCAAAAAAAAAGGGGGGGGGCATTTTCTACTCATATCTTGAAATTAATCTGTTCTGAACATGCCAATATATATTCCACCTGTTGCCAAAATAACTTTCTAATAATTACAACACTAATGAGATAATATTTATAACAATTCGCACAGACGGAATGAACACGGCAGAGCTGAAACAGGTCACCGGTTGTCGGAAGATGCTGGTTAAGTTTTGTACTGTATCGCTGGGTATAAAATTCGAACGCATTCGGACTCGGCAATTCGATTTAGATCTGATAACCCGGAGGATGAAGAAGATATTTTAGCTATGCAATGCATTTGAACAGTGTTTCTTTCTGGGGAGACCAGGACCGGAGATATTACACCCGTAAACACGAAAAATACGACACCGAAATTCCCAGTTAAATAGATTTTCCATACCGGGTCAATTGGGTTACCGCGTCACTTATGATTGGGTCAGGCCCTATCACCGGACAATCGAGGGTCCTTCGGAATTGGCTGTGGAACATGCACCTAAAGAGAGATCGTTTGTAATGTAACAGAAAAATAAAGATAAATATATAGTGAGAAGAAGAAGAGAAAGACACAGGGAAGACGATACCAATACATTAAGAAAGAGAGGAGGAGAGAAAGACGAATGGAAAACATGAAAAGTACATTATCATTATGCTAAACAATACACACACGGTTTACTCGGATTCCGCTCAGTGATGCTTCGTAAATTCTCCACAACCGGAATACTTCTCTGTTTGAATACTTCAGTGTATGCGAGAAAGATAGAAACTGTTGGAGAATTGAACCCAGATTTACCAATTAGAAGCCCAGCACAATAACGATACTCCACAGGTTACTCTATTAAAAACTTGCTTAACAAATGTTATAGTGTTTCTTTCTAAGAATAATAACATGAAAAGTGGATACTTCAGATGAATGACGAATTCTTAACTGTCCTGGTAACCCCCTGAGATTTGATTTGGATTTTTCCAACCAACATTCGTAAATCGTCTTCCTCTTTATAATGACTCAGGGGCTTCATTCAACAGTCCGAAATATTCTCCGTTTTGTATGAGAAGTGATGGTTTGATTATTCACGATCGCTTTGTAAAAAAGAATTCAACTTGAAAAGGGTTTGAATCTATGCTGGTTTCCCTTCGTACTGACATGTCCAGCGCATTTCATATATGACAGACAGCAATCATATATTACTAACTTGAAATGCGAGGAAAATGTAAAATTGGGTGTATGTGTTACATTTTCTTTGTATGTATTGTGCGGTAAGTAAACACATGTGTATGCATTATGAATTATGAAATGAATACAGGATGGCATCTTTATTAACATATTAAGATCAGGGTAAGTATTGCCACATTAAGATACGATCATTTTTTTGGTTTTTAATTATAACGTAAAACATCCTGAACGAAACTAACATCACAAAAACATGTTATTAGCACATGGAGAAGTTAAAACTGCAATTAAAAGTTCTAATACACTTCGTGCAATGTGACAAGTTGAACGTAACACAAATTTTAGATTTTGACAATTTTTGTTGTAAGTATAGAAAGTCTTCAGTTGCAGGCGATTCGAACATACAACCATAAGGTTTCATACTCCAGCAAGTGTCTCAGAATTGAATTTGATTCGTCATTATATGTCTAAATTACGCGAAAGTGTAGCCTTTTATACATTTTCGGAACGCACTAACTGACTGAAGTCGCCTAGCATCAAAATGATATCTTTATTTTCGACTTCTGTGGAAAAAAGAAACTACATGAACTTGCTATAATGTTAACGGTATAGAACTTGCCTACATTGCCTACTGTCCAGCATAGACCTCACGTGCGAAGTTTTAAAGTTGTTGGTTATCGTGCTTTCAATACTGATGAGTCTGGGATAGGAACCCATATTTTCTATTTTTTTTTACTCATTCCATCTACGTCAGAGCGTTAAATTTGTGTTTTCTACCAATTGTAAACGGCGTTTACATTCGAAATAAGACAAATAGTGGTTGAATTGATTAGCAAATGTTTCTGTAATGAAGAAGAGAATACAGGCAGTACGCAAAAAAAAACTATTTTTAAACATTATCAATAATAATTGCTACGAACGACTAAGCAAACAGCTGAGCTCCTAACTACGGGACAGATATTTTTGGCTAAAATCTAATCTGAACCACTCTCTTCTATATTCCCCACGGACTTGATCTCATGTTTATGTACAGTTAGAAGTAAGTTAATATTTTGTGTAACGTTATACACAAGCTTATTCGAAAAAAAAACGTGTATAGTAAAGCTTCCGAATGCCATGTATACGTTGGACCAGGCAGGATTTCTCAAACTGGGATTAACGAACCCAAATGGGTTCGTAGTGGTTTCTGTGCAAGAGGGTCGCGAGATGGGTTGAAAAAGAAATATAATTAGGGCTTTGTAAGCTGAAACTAATACATTTCGCAGAAGATGTTCCATTTTATTTGTTTTAAAAATTACTAAGGTAATGCAATTGGTAGAATAAATAGTATGTAATATAATTAGGATATTTATTATCAAAAACGCAAATCAACTGTCATGTTTTCAAATGAAAAGGAAATATTACAGATAATAGAAAAAGATATTTAAAATACTAGGAAAGATTACACAAATTTACTAGGTTAGCGCGAAATCTGGGGTTATTTTGATTTAACCGACTTCAAAAGTTCCTATTCAATTTTTGTGATATATTTTCATTTAAAAAATAGGTATGTACCTTTTCCATGCCTGACGCTCTGTGGTGCACTCAGTCTCATATCAAACTAAGTACCAGAGTATCCTTAGTACTTCTGGGAACCTTGGGAAGGTTAAAGCGGTGGAGCGTGGAACTGACCACTCCACCTCACTTCGTACCGTAGGTCCAGAATATATGGAACGCTACCTCTACATCCCACAGGTGCCGTTCACAGCGCGTGCGTATCAAAGCTTTAGCTTTACCTTTATTAACTCGTGTAACTGAGAAAGAGACCGATAAAAGCGAGCTTTCCAAATATTTCCATGAATTTTATACAATTCGTCATAAAACCGTGTACGCTCGTGCGCGCACCCGTGCGTGCCTTCAGGATGCACTTTAATACAACGTTAAATAAATCCGCTTATTACAAACAAGAAAATTACTTCTGGGGTTTGCCGGGCAGACGGAACCTTACAAGGGGGTCGCGGCATGAGAAAGGTTGACAAATGCTGCGTGGGATCATTCCTTGCTCATGATATGTGTGGGTTTGTGGTGCACAAATACCGTGTGCGGATGGGAGATGTGTGCGGAATGGAGATGTGCTAGAGTTACCCTGGGGGCAATACAATTTATTTTATAGATAACAAATTGCAAAGCTATCGTTTGGAATGAAACATTTAAAGTGTATCAGAAATGATTGAGGCGCAGCGCCCCCATAAATCTGCCCATACGTGTGCGAGCGTTTTCTCTGGGGTCTCCCGTTTTCTCCCACTTTCTTCATTCCACCAATTAATCCCATCAGCATTCATCCGGCCAGAGCCAAAGTTGTCTAAAAGGCCTAAAACTAAATTCAAAATTCTATTTAAATTCAAATTTATGTAATCACTCACTTGCTTTGGGCATACGCAAAAGTGTTGTTTACGCACAAGTACTGTTAACTTTCTATTCCACATTGTTTGGATATGGGCTGTTCTTAGATGGGAGCCAGGTCAAGTGGTTCATGAAAACAAAATGCGTCCACCTTGCCAGAACTAGGGCCATACTTCGGTTCTAAGGGGTTCATTTAGTCACTTTGTAATAATATTCCTACTGATGATGGGCAATAGTTGGAGGGGGAATGGAATTCATTTGTCTTCCTCATAGGAAAATTGCTCACATCTGAAAAACAATTTTATGCAGAAAGTTTTGCAGACGTCCGCTACAGAGAGCTTTTTACTTTAAAAGAAAACATTATCAAGCTGTTAGTTTTATTTTTCATGTAGTACACTATTGACAAAGTTTACTTCAATAATATTCAATGCTATAGGGAAAATAAAACTGTCAGTTATCAGATGTTTCACTGCACTAATAATATTCATACTTATTCCTATAAGCGTGGCTTTGAACTTCCACGGCGCAAAAGAAGTGCATAAAATGTTATTGTTTCTTTCATATTTCATGGACAGTTTTGTTATTTCGGATATTAATGGGCATTAATTTGTCTTTAAGTCATTGAATAAAGAAATTTTAAGGTGGACTTTGATTTAACCATCTTACAGGACGTCCTTCCCCTATTATGAACTTAGTAATTCATGGCTTCTGTCTTTAGTTGGCAAGATGGAGTAGAGAAAAAGTGCTGTGCTTTCCAATACTAGAGCAAGCCAACATAGGTTCAAACAGTGTTCAAGCCAAGTTCAACAAAGTGATTGTGATGGATCTAATTATAAGTTCTCATACAAAACTTAGAATCCTTCAGACTGGAATCAAATATATGAATCACAATACACAAGAAGACGATTTACGGATGTTGGTTGGAAAAGTAAATAAAATGTCACCAGGGCAGTTAAGAACACGTCATTGATCTGAAGGATCCACTTTTCATGTTATTTTTCTTGGAGAGAAACAACATATGATTTGTTAATCACGTTTTGAATAGAGTTACCTGTGGAGTATCGCTATCGAGCTGGACTTCCAATTGGAAACCTGGGTTCGATTCCTCGCCAGTCTCTTTTTTCGCGTGAACTGAAGTATTCAAGGAGATTTTCATCTCACGTTGAAGAACTTATGAAGCATCATTGGCAAAAATCCGAGTAAACGGTGTTTTTTAGCATAATGATAATATACTTTTCATGTTTTTCAATGGTCTTTCTCTCTTCTTCTCTTTCTAGATGTATTGTTATCGCGACTTTGTTGCTTTTTTCTCTTCTTCTTCTGCTCCCTCTCTCTCTTCTTCATTATTTTATGTCTTACGTTACACATACACACTCTCTCTGTGTGTACACAGCCTAATCCTGGCCACTTTCGATGATCCGGTTATAAGGCCAGACCAAAACATAAGTGACCCGAGTACCCGATTGAACCGGTCTGGAAAATCTATTTAACTTGGAATTCCGGCGTCGTATTGTTCGTGTTTTCGAGGTAACAACTGCGATCCTGGTCATTCTTGAAAGAACGCAATGAAATAATTACAATTTCTTCTTCATTCTCCGAGTTATTCTACCTACATCGAATCACCGCGTGAGAATTCGTTCGAATCTTAAACCTGATGACTCAGTCCAAAGCCTGAAAAGCGTCCCGTAACAGCCAGTGACCTGTTTCAGCTCTGCCGTGTTCATTCCATCCGTGCGAATCATTATAAACACAAGTTCATTAATGTTGTATTTATTAGAATTTTATATTCGCAATAGGTGTAATCCAGATTGGCATGTTAGGAACAAATACGTTTTATATGAGTAGAAAATTACCCTCTTTTTTCCTGTTTCAAGAGAAGAATTATTTTTGTATTAATTTCGCACAAACTTAGTTTCCATTTTATAATTTATCAACATACTTTTAAATGTGTCCCTTTTTCACGTTTGAAATGTGGAACATGCAATGTCTCCTATGCCTATAGGAACATGCGAATTTTGCTTTTAAACGTTTGTAACGTTTCATTTTCATACAGTTTGCATATGAAAAGTTGGCCCTTTCTGATATAAATTATTATCCATTCATTGTCTTTCTATGTTTAATTTACATTAATAATCTGGAATGGAAGGTATGGCCTACAGGTATCTGCTGGTTTTGTTACAATATGTGGTTCTGCCAGACCTCGGCCCATTTCTGGTGGGGTGTCAGCCACAAATCCTCGAAACTACCCAAACGTTAACAATCTTATGGTCCAAAGTTGATAGACACAGTCCACAACTACCTACACTCTCCCAATTTTGACTTTACTCCTCATCCAATCTGAACATCCAGGCGGAAGCGCTGATTATTCCGAATGTATTCCTAAACAGTACTTCAATGAGCTCCAACGAATGTGCAACCGAATCCTGCGCAAACAAAGCATTGTCTTACACTTTTGACATTATCCTAGATGAGTCTCAAAACTCTTAAGTTCCACTGCAAATCATGAATATATAATCTGACCATCAAATTTCGTCACCATTGTGAAAGTGACTACATGAATTTTCAAGCACCCGTCTATATATTCGAATTCCTCTGAAAAAATAGAAAATCCAAAAGTCACTTACATCGTGCTTTTGGATTTGTGGGAACTGAACTCTATAATGTTTGGCTCTTTTGCTATGTTTAAATTCCATACTTTAATCTGCCCTCCCTCCTCTTCTTTTACGGCTCTTTCCCCTTTTTTTTTTCTCTCTCTCTCTAATTTATCTATCTCTGTCTAACAGACATCCATCTTCTTCAACTGATGGATGATGGAGTCTCTCTCCCTACATCTTCACAAGATATAGCCACTTAACATTAACTCTCACCCTTCCTATATGACTAACCTTTATATTATATGGTTGAATTAATAAGGCCAAACACATATTTGCAACTCTTTTACCGGCAGGAACACCAGGCCCCCTAATACCAGTCATAGTGTTCATTAAAATTACCAGAAACATTATCCCGCCAGGAACTCTAGCAGTTCGATTAATAGCAAACATAGTAGATGGATATCTTTTACTAACTCTCCTAGGAAGAACACGACCTAATTTAACTATATTATTCCTATCACTAATAATACTTAGACCAATTTTATTATTAATACTTGAATCCGCGGTAGCAATTATTCAATCTCAAGTATTTGCAGTATTAACAACCCTATATTCAAGGGAAGTTACATATAACAGCACCAAAGAAACATCCCTCCCATCTAGTAGTTCAAAACCCATGACCTTTAACAGGTGCCCTAGGGACATTAGTTATCACTACAGTACTAACTAAATGATTTCAACAATTCAACTCAGACTTTATTTCCATAGGTTTATTAATCATTAGATTAACAATAATTCAATGATGACTAGATATTTCCCTATAAGGCACCTTCCAAGGACTCCGTACAATCCAAGTTACTGCCGGGCTCCGATGAGGAATAAACCTATTTATTGTTTCAGAAGTATTTTTTATTTATTTTTCTTTTGAACCATCTTTCACAGAAGACTTGCCCCTACAGTAGAAATTGAGCAACATGGCCATCATTAGGAATTCAACCCAATACAAGTCCCTTTACTTAATACTGCTATTTTACTAGCATCAGGAGTCACAGTAACCTGAGCTCATCATAGACTCATAGAAGCAAATCACACACAAACTACTCAAGCTTTAATTTTAACAGTATGTTTAGGCTTCTTATATTTCACAGCCCTTCAAGCCTTCGAATACTATGAAGCACCATTCACAATTTCAGACGCCGCCTACGGTTCCACCTTCTTCATAGCAATAGAATTTCAGACTTCACGTAATCATTGGCTCATCACTTTTAATAGTATCCTTACTCCGTCATATAATATATCGTTTTTCCCCGAATCATGATTTCGGGCATGAAGCAGCAGCATGGTATTGACATTTTGTAGACGTAGTATGACTGTTTCTATTCATTTCAATTTATTGAAGAGGAGGTTAGTTTATCTATTTAGCGTAAATAATACATTTGACTTCCAATTTTTAAAAAATCATATGAAATGAAATAGGTAATATATACAATGTTAACGCCGCTTTAATCACATCAATAGTTACAATTATTATGATATACCTAGCCTCCTTATTATAAAATAAAAACAATTATTGACCGAGAAAAGAGATTCCCATTTGAATGTGGGTTTGATCCTAAATCATCCGCCTGCACTCCGTTCTCATCCTGCTTCTTTCTTATTGCAGTAATCTTTCTCATTTTTGAATGTAGAAATTGTATTACATCTACCCGCTACAATAACGCTAACCACTTACAGAATTATATCATGAACCGCTGTAACAATCATTTTTCTCCTAATCCTTTATCGGCCTATATCATGAATTAAATCAAGGGTCACTTGAGTGACCTTTATAGGATAATAGTTAACCATAATATTTGGTTTGCATCCAAAAGGTGTTGTATCTCAACTTATCTTACTTAATACAAAAAACAAGAAGCAATTCTAGCATTCTGTTTCGACCTGACCGTAGGTGATTATTTCATCCTTGTTTGTTAGTTGGAAGCCAAATTAAAGGCGTGTTACTGTTAATAACAAAGATAGGAAACTCTAAGATAACACCCACTAAGGAGGTGAGTAGTCAATAAACAAGATAAAGCTGCTAACCTTTATCTTTAGCGGTTAAATCCCGTTATTACCTCTTGAATTAATATATTGAACCCCTTTAGTATAACAATTTGCGCTACTTTTTCAAGGTAAAAATGAGATTTTTTTCTTCGTGAGTGCCATTTGAAGAATTAATCCCTCTTCTTAGAATCTTCAATGCTAACTAACTAACTAACTAACTCTATGGCTTATGGAACTCGCAAGTTCATCGCCGCAGTAACAAACGTTCGCCATTGGATTCTATCCTGGGCAGTATCTTCAATGCTACGCTTTAAATATAAGCTATTCAAATAAATAAAAAATTATAATTATTAAAAATATAATTAGAACAAATGGAAAAATATGTAATCTAAACCCATTAAATTGCGCCCTAGTTACTAAAGTAGAACCGTTCGCTACAAACTTATAAGCCCCCTGCGATCCTAACATCTCGCTTCAACCCTGATCAACAATTTTAATATAACCGGATACAATAATATGAAGATAAATAATGTAAAGACCATATGGAACCTATTATACTTATAAGAAATAAACTCCGCCAGATATTACCTGATTCCTCCCAATTTGAGAATTTCCTAATAGAAACCCAACTCAAGCTCTTACGCCACTAACAATTAAAATTCCTGTCTTAAGATGTAGCGGTAATACTACCACAGAATGACAAGGAAATAACAAACAACCTATAACTCCCTCTCCTAAAATGGAGGACTCGTAAGACCCAACATTCCCCAAAATATGGTTAAATTAGTATTATCCCCTACACCATGGCAACCACCACCAACGAATCCAATCCCAGTTAAATAATATCTTAAATGAACAGAGCAACACACAGTTAATCCAGCCGAAACAAATAATTTAAAAAATCTAATTAAATCAATTCATGTTATTACTCCAATTTCTAAGATTAAATTTTTGGAATAAAACCCAGCTGAAAAAGGAATCCCACAAAGAGTTAAGTTGGTTGTATTTGAACAAGATAAAGCTAACAGCATTTGATACACAAGCCCCTCCATACATCGAATATCTTGGGTATCCCCCACCCCATGGATTATAGCTCCCGCGCACAAGAACAATAAAGCCTTAAAAGAGCGTGTGTTAATAAATGAAAAACGCAAATATAAAAAAAACCTATTGATAAAATTATTATTATTAAACCTAACTGACTCAAAGTCGATAAAGCAATAATTTTCCTTAAATCATATTCATAGTTAGCCCCAACACCCGCTATAATTATAGTTAAACCAGAAAGAAGTAATAATGCCTGTCCCACAAAATTATTAGTTAAAACATCACTAAAACGGATTAATAAATAAACACCAGCAGTCACCAAAGTAGAATAATAATCCAAAGCAGAAGCAAGAGTAGGAGCAGCCATAGCTGCTGGAAACCAAAAATGGATTTGAGCTATTAATGTTATTCCTGCTAACACAATAAAAGTAATAAGTATTACTATTTCGTCTCTTCCCCTAAACCTTTTAAATACAAAAATGTAATTTCAACAATTATAATTTATTATTCAAGCAATTGCAAGTAGAATACAAACATCCCAAATGCGATTAAATAAGGCCGTTAATATACCAGCATTATAGGATCGTATATTCTCATAATAAATAACTAAACAATAAGATACTAAACCGAGCCCATCTAATTTTAATAACATACTAATAATATTAGGGAATATAATTAATAATATCATTGATAAAACAAACATAATACTAAAAATAATACGATTAATATAAAATTCACTAGATATGTATTGTCCTGTGTAATAAATACCTATACTAGAAATATATAATACAAATCTCATAAAAATTAAAGATATTCAATCCAATAAAATAGTAATAACAATAGAACTTCTATTAATTCTGATAATTTCCCATTCACTAAACAAGATAACATCAAAAATCATTAAATTAACACCTCAAATAAAAAATATAAACTAAAAATAAAAAGAAACACAAGAGAGATAACACAAATAAGATATGTTCACACCACGACCTAGGAGTTATTATAAACCTTCCTTTGCACAACAAACCAACATTTTAACTAAATTACGTAAGTAACATTAATCAATTTAATTTAAGATCATAGAAAACTTGGCCCCATAAAAATAATTAAAAGTTTTAAAGGGTATCAATGAAGAAATAAAAGATAATATTCACGAATAGTACCCCGCAAAAAAAAATACAACCCAGAATAATATTTACCATGTTGAGTACAAAAATATAAATATAAAGTATAGGCAGCTGTAAAAATGATATTAAACCCACTCCAAATGTGTTTAAGAAAGATTGCCCAATAACAATATCTAATGAACTATTTTTTCCTAACAAATTTAAAGTAGGAGGAGCAGCCATATTAGCAATACTACGTAAAAATCACCGCAAAGTCATACTTGGTGTAAAAAATATTATAACCTTATTAATAAGTAAACTTCGACTACTCAAACGCTCAGAAGAAATATTAGGCAAACAAATAAACCACAAGGACACAGCCCATGACCAATCATTACAACTAAGGCCCCCTTAAACCCTTATATACCCATAGTTATATTACTTATAAATACCAATCCTATATGATCAACAGAAGAGTAAGCAATTCAAGACTTGACGTAAACATCCACTTTACGTAAACAAATTAAAGTAACAATTCAAACTCCAACAATTCTAATACCAAATCACAATAAGTTAAACTTAATAGCAATCATTTCTAAATAAGGATAAACACGTAATAAACCATATCCTCCTAACTTCAAAAGAATTCCAGCAAGAATTATAGAACCAATAACATGCGCCTCCACATGCGCCCTAGGTAACCATAAATGAACGAAAACATAAGCATTTTATCTAAAAAGGCCAAACTTTTGCACAATACCATAAACAGTTTAACAAAGAAATATTAGTATTAACGAACCACAAAATATAAAAAAATTAGACTACCTCGGATCCCCTCTAAATAAATAATAGCAACAAGTAAAGGTAAAAAAGCTAATAAAGTATACAATAATAAATAAAGTCCAGCCTGCATTCGCTCATACTGATACTCTCACCCAAAAATGAATAACAAAGTAGGAATTAAAGACCCCTCAAAAAACAAGTAAAATATAAAAGATTAGAAGAAATAAAACTCAAACAAAGGAAAAAAGCAACATTAAAATTAACCCAATAAAACAAAGATTGTAAAAAGAATAAAATAAAATTTCTCCTCTAGCCATAATTATCAAAAGAACAGTTCACACGGTCAACAGAACTACAGAATAAGACAAATTATCATTTCAAAAAATAAAACCTAAACATCACGGTTGTAATCTAATACATCTACTAACAATTAACAATAAAAATAAAAAATGAATAACCCGTCATATTTTACCTATAAACCCCAACGTGGTTAAAAACATTATAAATAGTAAATACTTTAATTTTGCAATAACACTAAATACCCTAAATCATCATTACTATGACTACGAACAATAGAATCTAAAACAGATAAACCCAAACTACCCCCGCAAACACAAAAAGTAAAAAATAAAAGTCTAAAAGATATTTCACTATAAAATTCCTTCAATCTCAAAAAAGAATCAAAAACATACTCAAAACAATTATTTCCAGGCTAAGAAGAATTATTAATAAATGCTTTCGTTGAGAAACAAAACATCATACACTTCCAATAACAAGTAAATCAGAACAAATAAGATAGCATAATAATGACATAAGCTTTCATAGTTTAATAAAAATAATGGTCTTGTAAATCATAAATGGATTTTACCGTGAAAACATCAAGAGAATATATTACAATATTTATCCGTAGTCCCCAAACCTAACATAGTTGTTAAACTACCTCTTGAAATTAAATTTAAAATGATCTTATTACTAATTCTAATACTGTTAACTCTTCTTTTCACTCAGTTAATCCATCCTCTATCAATGGGAATCACCTTAATAATCAATACAATAATTACATCATTAGCAATTGTTACCCTCTTAGAATCTCCTTGATTCTTCTATGTACTTTTCTTAGTGTTCCTTTGCGGCGTATTAGTACTAGTTACTTAAATACCTAGATTAGCCTCAAATGAAATATTCCATTTTAATTTTAGAACAATAAATCTACCGCTAATTATTATCGTCATAATTATTATAATTATAATACTATACCCACCAATAATCGCAAGTCCTTACCCCTTTCAAGACAGTCTAAAACGTTTATTGAACATCAAGAAATTCCCTCAATAAAATTTTACAACAAATCAATAGCCATCATTACATTAACTTTAGCAGCATCCCTTTTCATTACTCTTCTTGCAGTAGTAAAAATAACAAACTTACAGCAATGGTTCCTTCGACCTAATAAATCTTATGTCAATACAATTACGAAAACCTGTTACTCAAAATTGGTAAAAGAACGCCCTAATTTACCTTCCAGCTCCCCTCAATATTTCTTACTGATGAAATTTTCGATAATTTGTAGGTCTTTGCTTAATTATTCAAATTATTACAGGCCTATTCCTAGCTATACACTACATCTCTAGAATTGAACTCGCATTTTATAGAGGCGTACAAATTTGTCAAGATGTAAATTTTCGGTTATTATTACGAACCCTTCATGCGAATGGAGCTTCCTTCTTTTTTATTTGTCTCTCTCTATATATATGTAGGGCGCGGTATATCTTATGGATCTTACTTATATTTTCAGACATGAAGAGTTCGAGTGATTATTCTTCTAACAGTAACGACAACTGCATTTGTAGGTTATGTACTCCCTTGAGGACAAATATCCTTTTGAGGAGCTACAGTAATTGCAAAACTTTTATCTGCCATCCCTTATTTGGGTACAATATTAGTGAAGTGAATTTGAGGTGGATTTGCCGTAGAGAACGCCACCCTAACCAGATTTTTTTATTCCATTTTATTTTAAAATTTATTGTTATCGCCCTATCAATAGTTTATCTAACATTTCTTCACCAAACAGGATCTTTTAACCCCTGGGAATTGATAGTACTACTGATAAAATTCCATTTCACCCATTTTATTCTTCAAAAGATTTTATTGTTTTTTTTAACTACAATATTTTTGCTAACTCTTTTATCATTATGAAATCCTTATATAATAGGAAAATCAGAAAATTTTATCCCAGCAAATCCATTTGTAACACCGGTCCATATATAACAAGAATGATACATTTTATTCGCCTACACCATTCTGCGGTCCATCCCTAATAAGTTAGGAGGGGTTATTGCCCTTGTTATATCCATCCTAATTCTAATAACTATACCACTCTATCATAAAAGAAAAATACGAGGTCTTCAATTCTATCCTATTAATCAAATTACCTTTTGAATTATAGTCTCAGTTATTATTGTAATGACATGAAATGGAGCCCGACCAGTAGAAGATCCTTGAATTGTAACAGGACAAGTATCAACTGTAATTTACTTTATATATTTCTTAATTCCACCACAACTTTGAATAACATGAGACTCTCTTTTAACCATCCGATGGTAACAGGGGTTATACGTAACCCCAGCGATAATATTTTTTCTGTATGTACCTGGCACAACTGCACTTAGCTTTCAGCGCCTTTGTGTATTCCTGGGAAAAGGCAAAGCGTAGTTACTGCCGAAGTGTTCGCGGTGGAAATCGATTTGTCTACCGAGAAATAGAGCTGTTGGGGTGGTGGGTCACCCCTGTTACCATTCGTGTTAGTCAAATTTCGTCGTGGAATATTAATATTTTTCTTGTATAATGGCTAGTGTCAAGGTGTCTGATCCACATTTTAAGGACTTTGTTTCCTCTGTGTTAGACGAAGAGACTGAGGTTAGTGCTGATGATATTTCTAGTGAGGAAGAGGATAATATTGAAGTGCAATCGGAGTCAGAGTTTGAAATAGAAGCAGAAGATTCAGATAGTGAAATCGAGGAAGAGTCAAGTAATATAGTAAAAGGTAAAGACGGACATGTTTGGTCCATTGTGCCTCTAAAACGTTCAAGGACCGCTGTTCGTAATATTGTGCACATTCCTCGTGGAAAAGGTCCTTATGCTAATATATCTTCTGAACAGGATGCATTCAACAAGCTGATCGATAAAAATATGATTGATATTATCATGAAGCATACAAATGAAGAACTTTCTCGCCGTTGTTTCAATTACAGTGACCAAAGATTTGTTGGCGATACAGATGCGGTAGAAATTCTAGCTCTTATAGGTTTGTTGTATATATCTGGCAGTCGCAAAGACAGTCATCTAATTACGTGTGACATGTTTTCTTCGTTTGGCCCTTCGATTTACAAATGCATTATGAGTGAAATGAGATTCAAATGTCTCCTTTTGTGTTTGAGATTCGACGATATGGCAAATCGAGATCCTGAAGACAATTCGCAGCATTTCGTGACTTATGGGCATTATTTATAAGTCACTGCCGTGAATCGTACGTGCCACATGCATACGTCACTATGGATGAACAGTTAATAGGATTTCGCTGTAAATGTCCCTTCCGTGTTTATATCGCTTCCAAGCCGGACAAATACGGCATAAAAATCGTAACAATGTGTGATAGCAGAACATATTATATGATAAACGGAATATGCTATATAGGGAAAGAAGAGCGTGAGTCTACCGATAGCTTACCAACATACTACGTGAAAACCCTATCAGAACCAATCTATGGTAGCGGACGTAACATCACATGTGACAACTGGTTCACTTACGTTCCACTAACAGAGATAATGCTGAAATATCATAATCTTACAATTGTTGGAACTCTTCGTAGTAATAAAAAAGAAATTCCGCCATCATTTTTACCAGACCGAAAGAAGCCTGTGCTTTCTTCACAATTTGGGTTTCATGAGAAAAAAACGCTTGTATCTTTCACTCCAAAGAAAGGAAAGTCCGTGCTTTTGCTTTCTACCATGCATGACGACTGTTCTGTAAATCCTGAAACAAAGAAACCTGAAGAGATAATGTTTTATAACTCCAAGAAAGGTGGTGTGGATACATTTGATAAAATGGCTCATGCATATTCAGTTTCACGAGGTACTCGCCGTTGGCCATTCCGGTTGTTTTACGGAGTACTGGACCAAGCTGGGATCAATGTCATGATTCTATTCAAGTCTGCTACGAATCCACGAAAATATAAAAGAAGATCGTTTCTACACAATCTGGGACTTCCACTTACCCGACCTCATATGCAGCGGCGTCTCACCACAAATCTGCCACGCGGGCTTACTGCCAACATCAAAGAAATTCTGGGTATTGAGAAGAACATCGATGATAATGAACCTCCTCAGAAATTGTCCAAGCAAACAAGATGTGTAATCTCTCCTCGTACAAGGAACAAAAAGGTGAAAACAACATGTTGCAAGTGTCACTTACCTACATCCAATGAGCACAGAAGAGAAATTTGCATCAACTGTGTGTAATGAATTACGTGCTACCGAAAAAACAATGCAGTGAGTGATACTGCACTTCAATATCAAACTGTATTTTAAAAACAAGTTTGTATTACAAATTATAGTTATATAGACGTTAACATTATAATCTTAGATTATATATAAAAGTTATTTTTCATCTCAAGTAGAAATATTTAAAATGTAGTATCATTTTGTACAGTTCTAGCGTTGGGGTTATGTGTAACCCCATGTTACCTATCTACGGTATTAAATTTATGTTACCATCGGAAGGTTAATCTAAAATTAGTCCTTTGACTGAGACAAAAACATATGTTTTAAAAACATGCCACAAAGAAAAACTCTAAGGGCTTTCATATCCTAACTACAATACATTTAAATTGAAAAAGATATGAACAAAAATCTTAAACCCAGCAAAAAATTATAACTAATTTAATGATAAAGCAAGAAATCTTCAAGTAAGATTTATTAACTTATCATAACAAATTCCACGAATTGAAACAAAAATAAAATAAATTAATACCCCTTAAGAAAAAAATATATAAGAAAATATCACAACTTAAAAAAGTAATAGTAAGTAAAATCCTCATAAACAAGATTCTGGTATATTCTGATATAAAAATTAGAGCAAACCCTCCCGCGCTATACTCAACATCAAACCCAGAAACAAGTTCAGATTCTCCCTCAGCAAAAACAAATGGAGTGCGAATCGTCTCAGCTAAACAAGAAGCTAATCAAGCAAACCACAATGGAAAACTAATAAATACAAATCATAGATCCTCCTGGTAAAGAATAAAATCAAACAGATTATATCTACCTCTTAAAAAGGAGATGACAAAATTAAGGCAAGACTTACTTCATAGTAAATAGTCTGCGCCACAGCCAGCAAACCCTCGAGTAAAGCATAATTAGAATTAGAAGATCATCCAGCGCATATGACACTATAAACCCCCATACTGGTACAACATAAAAAAAATAAAAGACCTAAAGAAAAAGTAAAAATTAAACTAACAATAGGAACACACAACCAAACGAACAATGACAATATTAGACTGAAACAGGAGCTAGATAATAAGGATAATAATTAGGTATAACAGGAAATGTTTGGTTCTTAGTAAACAACTTAATAGCATCAGCAAACGGCTGATAACTCCACAAACTTCCACCCTATTAGGACCGCGACGAATTTGAATATATCCTAACACCCTTTGCTCAAGCAATGTTAACAAATCAACCCCCACTAAAACCCCGACAATCAAAGTAATATAAGAAAAAGCCCCCGCCCCCCCAAAAAAAAATTAATATACATTACAACATGAAGAATCCTTCATTTGTTTAGATCCTAAATGTAATGCACTTATCTGTCAAAGTTCTTATAATTTTCATTTAATATAAATAAAATGTTATAAATACTTGGTCCTTTCGTACTAAAATATTTAAATCAATAGAATGATAGAAACCGATCTGGCTCACGCCGATCTGAGCTCAAATCATGTAAGAATTTAATGGTCGAACATACCTTTCCCTTAAGCACCTACACCTAAGTAAATCTTAATCCAACATCGAGGTCGCAAACCCCCTTTCGATAAGAAATCTCAAGAGAGATTACGCTGTTATCCCTAAAGTAATTTAATGTTGTAATCACAAAAAATGGATCAAATAAACAACACTCATAAATGAAATAATTTAACAAAAGTTTATATTTTTCCCAGCCTCCCCAGCTCAATATATAATTTTAAATACAAAAACATAAATCTAACCGTCAATATTAAAAAAAATATATAAAGATCTTAGAGTATTTTCGTCTTCCCCAGTCATTTTTCACCTTTTCACTCAACAGTAAAATTCCACTATATTAAAAAAGAAGACAGTCACTTCGTCGTACAACCATTCAAACAAGCCAAAAACTAAAATACTAATAATTATGTTACTTTTGCAAGATGCCGCGGCCATTCAAAACAAAATTCATTGGGCAAACCAGACCTTATATTTTTTATCAAAAGGCCATGCTTTTGATAAACAGGCGGGAAATATATAAGCCGAGTTCCTTTGACTCTACCTAAAATTTATATTTATGGTACCGTATGTTTTACTTAAAACGATTTATAATAATAGAACACTAATAATGACCCAAATCAAAAATAATATAAAATCATTAAATAAATTATAAAAAAATCATAATTGATAGCTATTTCTAAGCCCGCAATATTAAACTAACCTATTTCACGATTATGAGAAAATACCCAATCACGAGCAAATCTCCCCGACTTTAATTAACGAAAAATAAGTAATTAAAAACTTACCATTATACTCATGGTTACTACATTAAATGTTATTCCTATTCAACCAGATATCACAACAATCGATTAACTTCTCATTACTAAAATAATATTAAAAAGCAGTTTGTAATTAACACTTCCCATTTTTATTTTAACTCTTAACTTGTTTCGGGATAAAATACTACTACTTCAATTTTAAATACTCCTTGGTACAAAAGGTTCATTTCTATAAGCTTTCGTAAACAAAAATAACTTTCAAATATTTAAATAATCATTTCCCTCACAGTACTTATCCACTATCACTTTAAACAATTTAATTAGTAAAATCCTACCAAACAAACTTAATGATTATATTATTTTACTTATTAAAAATAAACAATTCAATGAATATAGTAATAATTTTCCTAATCATCAACGTAATCTGAGTCGCACAGAAACCTCCTCGGTGTAAACGAATAGCAAAACTAACAAGCTCCACTTGACCAACCTGATCACATTTTCCAATACACCTACTATGTTACGACGTATCTCACCTAAAATGAGAGAGACAGGCTACGTGTACATAATTTAGAGCCCTACTCAACAGAATAATAACTCAAAATTACATTCAAATCCGCATTCATTTTATTTTTCAAGAAGAATTCGTAATAATCAAATTATTGTAACCCGTCTCCACTTATTAATCAGCTGCCCCTTGACCTGATTTCACCTTTAATTAAACCAATGAAACTTATCTTCAAATTTCCTCAATGACGGCGGTATACAAACAGCGTACAATAATAAGTAAAATTATAGCGTGGACTATCGATCACGGCACAGGTTCCTCTGAATAGACTAAAATACCGAAAAAATATTTGGGTTTGTAGAACATAACTATTACTAACCCAATCTTCATTATTAACTTTACAATGTATATAATAGGGTATCTAATCCAAGTTTATATTAAGATTTTCATAGCCTCAACAAAAATAAAAAAACAAGCATAATAATTTCACCTACCAAAATAATGATATTAATTCTCATTAAATAAAATATTAACTACAACAATCATTATCTTTCCCTTTGCTCCCCCGTCTAACCGAGGTAGCTGGCACGAATTTTACCGGAACTTATTGCTACAATTACCTACTTCAAATATACATTAAATAGGTAAAAACAAACAGTGCTCCATTTTTACATACCTTAACCAATCAAAAACAAAGCATTAAGCCCAACTTTACTCAAAATAACACATGTACAAAAACTACAAAAAGGAAAAAACAAGTCAGAATAAAACTTTACTTTAAAACTATAAAGTTATATGCACTCAAAACATAAAGACAATTTTCCAATAACAACAAAAATTAGAATAACATAACCGCAACAAGCCCCCCACGAACAGTAACTCACCTGCACACTGCGCACATATATATTTTAGAATACATTTTTTTTCATTTTTGTATCTTAAAATGTATATTTAAAACCTTCATAAGCATAAGCTGTAAATACTAGCAAGTAATGGAAACGCATGTACATTATGTAATTATATAGCCGGTAATATAGCTATTAATGAAGATATAATATACTCTGTAATCCTTATACTTTCGACAACTTTATTCTAGTTTTACTACACAAACCCTAAATCCTTATTAATCATTTTAATCTAATGACTTTTTAATTATTTAAAAAATAAATGAAATGCCTGAATAAAGGATTATCGTGATAGGATAAATAATGTATAGACATGTACTTTCATTACTAACTCGCCTATACTTGAAATAATTAAACTTTCTCCTTCAACACCAAAAGTTAACATGGACCTTACATTAAAGTATAAAAGAAAGATAAGTTAATAAAGCTAATGTGCTCATACCCCGCCAATGTAGGTTTGATATTAATCCTTCTCTTTTTAATGCTCACCAATCCTAAAATATTAATGTTTATACTAACATACATTATAGGATCACTAGTCTCTGTATCATCAACCTCATGATATGGAGTTTGAATAGGATTAGAAATTAATCATCTATCATTTAACACCCTAACCTCAAAAACCAACAATCAACGAATAACAGAATCTGGGCTAAAACATTTCCTAGTACAAGACTCAACCTCAATAATTATCCTTCTAGCCATCATGATACTATCATACTATAAGCATTTACTAATAAATATTTGTAACTTAATTATAAAAGCTTCTCTAGCCCTCAAATTAGGAGCAGCTCCCTTACATTTTTATTAGTAGAAGTAATAGAAGGTATAAACTGAATAAACTGCCTGTTACTGATAAGATGACAAAAACTAGCCCCGCTTACCCTTATAACATACGCAACAATTATTCCTAATACCATATTCTTGTACATCCATTCATCAGTAACAATTGGGGGCATCGGAGGACTTAATCGAACCTCTCTACGAAAATGTATAACCTTTTCCTCGATCGCCCATGCAGGCTGATTCCTGAGAGCAATCTTATGCGATAACACAAGATGATTTTTTTTCATTCTCTACACTATTATCACCATTGCAATTATCTCATTTTTTTCACTGACCAAACTTAATTACCTAAATCAAGTCTTTTCATATAGAATGAACCCAATTACAAAACTTACGATTTTTACTATTACGCTTTCATTAGGGTGCTTTCCTCCATTCTTAGGCTTTCTACCAAAATGAATTATCATTACAAAAATAACCCAAATACTATTTATTGTCCCTGTCCTACTCATAATTCTAATAGCTCTAATTACTTTATATTATTATATACGCATTGTATACTCCGCGTTCACTTTAACACACACACCCCAAACCCGAACAAAAATAACCCAATCAAAATGACAATAAGTACTCAGACTAACAATTATTTATATTGCCTTAATAGACCTTTTAACATCTCCATTAATTCTAAACTTAAGTAGTTAAGTGAGACCTTAAGTAAACAATAAACTAGTGACCTCCAAAGTCTCCCATAAAGAAATGTCTTTAGGTCTTAATGCTCCCATTCCGCATTTTCCTAGATTTGCAACCTAGTATCATAATTATTCACTATAAGACCTCTACACAACAACAGAAACAACAATTCCATTTAGATATTTACAATGTATGCCTAACACTTCAGCCATCTTGTTCTAATCCTTATTTGTAATAACCATTTTGCAACGATGATTATTTTCCACAAGCCATAAGGACATTGGCACAATATATTTAATCTTTGGCGCATGATCAGGAATAGTAGGAACTTCTCTTCGATTGTTAATTCGAGCCGAATCAGGTCGTCCAGGTAGTTTAATCGGTGGCGATCCAATCTATAATGTAATCGTAACAGCTCATGCCTTTATTATAATTTTCTTTATGGTAATACCAATTATAATCGGTGGCTTTGGAAATTGACTAGTTCCGTTAATATTAGGAGCGCCCGATATAGCCTTCCCACGCCTAAATAATATAAGATTCGGACTTCTACCCCCGTCATTAACTCTCTTATTAACTGTAAGAATTATTGAGAACGGTGCGGGTACCGCATAAACTGTCTATCCACCCCCTATCAAACGCAGTCACACATGCAGGAAGATCTGTTGATTTATCATTTTTCCCCTTCATCTAACAGGAGTATCTTCAATCCTAGTAGCTGTAAACTTCATTACAACTGTTATTAATATATGTATACCAGGGATAAGAATGGAAAGAATCCCTGTATTCGTTTGGTCCGTCATAATCACAGCTATCTTACTACTGTCATTACCCGTCCTATCAGGAGCTATAACAATACTATTAATAGATCGAAATCTGAATACTTCTTTCTTTGATCCAACTGGAGGAGGAGATAATATTTTGTATCAACATCTATTTTGATTCTTTGGTCACCCAGAAATTTATATTTTAATCTTACCAGAATTTGCTATATTTGCTATTTTTCATATTGTTACTCAAGAAAGAGGTAAAATAGAATCGTTTGGTGCCTTAGGTATAATTTATGCAATACTAGCAATTGGATTCCTAGAATTTATTGTATGAGCCCATCATATACTTACAGTAGGAATAGATGTAGATACATGAAAATATTTATCAGCAGCCACAATAATTATCGCAGTTCCGACAGGAATTAAAGTCTTTAGATGAATTGCAACCCTTCACGGCGCACATATTAACTATTCGCTTCCAAAACTTTTAGCATTAGGATTCATTTTCCTGTTCACTGTAGGAGGCTTAACGGAAATAAATATTGTATTACACGACACTTATTATGGCGTTGCTCATTTCCACTATGTACTTTCCATAGGAGCAGTGTTTGCAATTATGGCAGAAATTATCCACTGCTTTCCTCTTTTTAGAGGCATATCCCTCAATCCTCATTGACTAAAAGCTCAATTTATTACTATATTTTTAGGAGTAAACATCACATTCTTTCCTCAACATTTTTTAGCTTTAAGAGATATACCACGACGATATTAAGATTATCCTGACGCATATATAACATGAAACATATTATCAAGCGTAGGTTCCCTCTTATCACTAATTGCAGTCTTTATACTAGTATTCATTTTATGAGAATCTTTTGCCAGTTCACGCACAATTATATTTCCGGATCAACAACCAACCTTCCTAGAATTATATCAAAATTTTCCCCCAGATGAACATAGTTACGCAGAAATTCCTCTTTTAACTGATTAAAATCTAAGGTGGCAGATAAGTGCATTGGACCTAAGCCCCGAAAATAAGACTCAATTAATGTATTTCTTAGAAATGGCTGCCTGAAACCAAATAAGCCTACAAGACGCTAGATCCCCAATCATACAACAAATAACATTCTTTCATGATCATATCATACTTTTTATTATAATAATTATAGTGCTTTTAGGTTATCTATTAATTTATATCATATTTAATAAATTCACCAATCGATATTTATTAGAAGGCCAAACCCAAGAGATGATTTGAACGATCCTCCCAGCAATTATATAAATTTTCATCGCATTACCATCCTTACACCTTCTCTATTTAATGGATGAAATCAATCAACCCTCCATGACTTTAGAAGTAATTGGCCACCAATGACACTGAAGTTATGAATATTCAGACTTCGTCCCCGCATAATTTGATTCATACATAATTCCAATTAATGAAATAAAAAAAATAACTTTCGACTTCTAGATGTAGATAACCGAGTAATCCTACCAATCAACACAGACATTCGAGTACTAATCACAGCAGTAGACGTTCTTCATTCATTAGCTATACTATCCATATAGCTAAAAGCAGATACAACCCCAGGCCGTCTAAATTAAGTTGGAATGAATGCAAAACGAATTGGCCTATTCTTTGGACAATGCTCAGAAATTTGCGGCGCAAATCATAGTTTCATACCAATCGTTATAGAAACATGCCTCCATCAACAATTTGCTAACTGAATATTAAATATAGCTCAAAAAACTTCGTTAGGTGGCTGAAAGTAAGCACTGGTCTCTTAAACCAAAACATAGTAAAATAACAATTACTCCTAATGGGAAATTTGTTAAATTATTGTAACATGGCCCTGTCACAGCCAAATTATCATAACTATATGATACTTTTTAATTCCACAAATACCCCCTTTAAATTGACTGTTAATATTTATTTTCTTCTCAATTATATATTTAATTTTTACCTCAGCCATATATTTTAACATATCTCCCACTCAATTAAATACAGGTCAAACAAATATCAATAAACTCTTTTTAACTTGAAAATGATAATCAATGAACCAGCCTGGTAATTACCTTTGCGTGATATGGTGTTTTTGTTTCATTGTAGACAAAATCGTTTCATCATGTTAAATACGTTTTCTGCTTCCAGATTATTTTCACCGAACACTTCTTTCAGATTATCAGAATCGTGTTTAAACGTTTTCTTTTAACCCTTTCAGCTCTTGCCATAAATGTTCCTTCAGATGACCTTAGAAACAGTTATGTACGCCGTGATGTGAAACAATAATAACATTTATTATCTGCCATTTCTCTCTCTCTCTCTCTCCCCCCCTCTCTCTCTCTATCTCTCCCTCTCTCTCTGTATTGAATCGATGTGATAATTGGTTGTCTTCTGCGATTTAAAATGCTAATATTTTAAGTCGTCTCTGTTAAGTCTAAAAACATATTTAATATCACAATATTATTTACTTGCTCCCTTCAATTTTATCAGATAGATTCTGAGGATGCCAAAATTTTATCTTTCTATCAATTGTGAAAGATCTTTTTCCTTCCAATCTTTTCTTTTAACTAGGATTTAGAGCACTGTATGTCCAACACACAGCATTTAGTTTCACCATTAGTAAAAGCTGCGAGTGCTCTTTCCACACCTTCCTTTGTTCATATTTTCCAATTTTACTTCGCTGTTTGCGATCTGAAAATTATAATAAATATTGTAGTCTAAATTGGACAAAGAACGACTGGTACAGTTTAGGCAAAACAAACTTGTAGAAATTGTTTAAACCATCATGAAGAAACTTACTTACCATTGGAGATTGTGTGGACGATATCGTTTCATTACTTTTAGTGATAATAGTAAAAATCTAGGAGTAAATAAGAAGAAAATGACATTCTTCTAATATATATCGTATGCGTACTTATAACGCACAATGATAAATAACAACGAAACGCCATTTTTCCACTACGTCAAGAAAAAGGTCCATTCTTTGAACAACGTAACAGCATACAAAATGATGGTTACCGAATTACTCAATATCCGTCAAAGACGTGTTCAAAATACAAGGTTGCAAGTAACATGGGAGGTACAATTTAAGCAGTTGTGCAAATTAAGCATACTTCCCCTACTTCTACTACGATGCGAGATAGCTTCTATTTTGTCCTAGTGATAGATAAAACTTCAAAGCCTGCATCTGCCTTCGCGAGAATAGAAACGGAGACTTTGTGACATGTACTCCGTCATTCTAACAGCGAAATGACATTCCAACCAGTCATAAGATATTGGGTCAAGCTTTATATTCACAAGGCAGGACGAATTACTCCCAGTAGACAAGGAAAGGCTGGCTAAATGCAATCCTATACAAAAGCCCAACAACATTGACTGTTAAATCCATTATGCTCTTCTCAAAGTACATCAAAACCACATACTTACAAATACAGGATAGATTCTATTCTATCAGCAACCAATGGGATAAAGATGTAATCGTCACTCTTGCTGTAGTTAGCAACATCTACATTGAGCACTTTGAGTAAGTAGGTACAAGAAACGCATAATAAAATCTAAGTCATGTATGTTTTATATAGAAGCCACCTTCGTAATCTTACCTCACCGAGTCTATACTCCAGACGTATTTCTCCATCACACAAATAATATACATCAAGTCATCAAATTCACAATGAAAACAGACAATTAAAGATTACCTTATTACTAGAGGTGTGTATCATGCTGATTTCGAGCGCTCGAAATGAGAATCCCCAAGCAGCCACTCTCGAAACGTGGGAGAAAAGCCAAAAATCCACTTCGAGCAACTTCGAATGTTATTGAGTTTGGAGTATTCCAAACTCTTTTCGAGCGGAGGGTCTGCTATAATTACGTCATCGGATTACATTGTTTTTTTATATTTTCTTTTACTACTTAAACAAGGTTAATTGTTACCTACCAACAAAATAAAAATTACATTCACTCTGTACTCTTTTTAAGTAATCAAACTCCTGCAAGGTTTCTCGACCGATGATTATCAATTTTAAATAAAGAATAAATAAATAACTTTTGTACTATGATAGTGGTTGTGGTGGTTAAAGTTTATAGAGGAAGAGTTTAACTAAAATTAGTATGATTTTCATGTTAACGGTACTCAAAGAGAAAAAGGATTTTCACGAATTACGCAAGAACGCCTGGACATATTACATCGAAACTAGGTATTCTGACAAAGTGAAGTATCCTCATTGTTTCGGGCACCAGAACTTTCACATTATTTACGTTTTCGTAGTAACGAGACTAAATTACTAAAATTTATATTCGCAACTATTGTAAGAACTTTGAAACTAATTTGCTCTAAACTTTTAATGAGTGTATGGAAATACTGCCTCAAGACTTGAACCACATCAGAATACAAAACTACCGTTTACATCGTAACGAGACTGAATTAATTAATACATATTCCAGTATTACATAATAATAAACATCTCGATTGGAGACAAATTTTACATAATAATCTAAGAAAGTTTCGTTAAGATTTTAACCTATTAATTTTAAAATGCTATATCGTTTCCATAGTAACGATATTCCCTCATAACGCACATACTAAGCAATATATATACATTGAATATCTGCTAATTGTGCTATCGGAGGGTTAATAAACAATGCTTGGCTGAGGATTGCAGGCAAAGCCTGCGATTTCAATCAAACTACCCATGAATTGATATGAGCAACACTAGTGATATAATAACACTACTAACACGTTCGTTTTCCTAAGCTTTCGTTTATTTTAAATAAAACATAAATTTTCGCTTTTTATAAAAATAAAATATCGTTTGTATTTTAAGGCACAAATTTATATTCCTGCGAAGGTCTCCTTAAACAAAACTTACTTTTATACGTTTATAAGCTTTTTAGACAAAATACAACAGAAATGAAAACCAAATAGCGTAAGATATAAGTATTGTCTGTATATGTGAGGTTTATCGATTGCTGGTGCTTGGTCTTGTTCAAAAACATTTTTTTTTAAATTATTGCTTAACGTATATTAACCCCAAAACTTAGTTTGAACTTCGTTTCGGTGTCTCCGACCTAAAGCACCCTAGTTGTAAGTGTTGACAAAATATTTTAAAATTATATTTGAAGATATGTCTTTATTATTACAAATATCCACGTGTGCAAATATACACGTGTCAACCAAACTTGACATCCATGTTCATTAGGTACAGGGACAGGTCATAGTTTGTCAGTTTTTTCCAAACGATTTAAAAATTTCAGATTTAATATTCACTACAGTTGGACGTTCCCACATTGATTTACAAAAAAAATGGCACTTGTATTAGATACTGGGACAGTATGCGCAGTAGCGTTTATAGGAATTTCTCAAGGGAGGCGATATTTAGAAAATCACATCGTTGAAAGTTATGCGACATAAGACAACAATAATAAACAATATATTTCGGTTATTCTTTCTATCCCTTTACACCAACACAATAACGGGCGAAAATATACATGAATAGACTAGATCCTTGTAGTTTGTTTCGTTCAGTTCTAGTATAAATTTATCTATATTTCAAATTTCAATTTAGATTTTGTCTAACGAAGATTTTCTCGGCCAGTGTTTATTTTGCACTCACTTTGATGACATATTTATCTTCTAGAACTGCCAGTACGTTCAATTACATACGAAAGTTTCAAGTTTACAAAGATATATTTATAAAACATCATATCTGGCATAGGTGATTGTAGATGTGGGTAAGGGTGGTACAAAATCTGGAGCGCTTTTAAAAAGGTCGAAAATTTAATGTTTCCATTGTAATTGGATTAGAATATTTTACTTTTATTAGTTTCGCTTCAGAAAGTTTCAATTATTGTAGAATATTTTATATACAAAGAAAAATTAAAGTTCTTTTTATTTTCGGAGTTTATATTATTGTGTTCAGTATTCATTTAAAAAAATAGTGAAAACTCAGATAACTCTTTTGTTTTCGTACTAACATTTTTGTTAATTGATTTCTGTAGCTATTTGGAGTTCTAGATTCTGTCTATTTTATCAGTCAGCTCAGTGACGTATCCAAGTGGAGAATTCAGAGAGTGTGAACCTCTCCAAAATTCTGATATCTTTGTAAAATTTGTTAGCATATCTTTAGGCGCAATTATGTATTTATTATAAATTTCATATCCAGAACCTCTTTGAACCTCTCCAAAATTCCTGAACACCCTAAAAATAAATCTAAATATATAACTGAAAACGTTTCCCTTATACTATAATTGGATCACATTCTTTTTTTTTTTTACTTTTGTAGATAGTTTCATAGATTCTTCGGTACTCTGATTTACAGTAACTTGTTTTTCCTCCTTCTGACAGTTTTCTGTGGTTCTTTCAAAACTTTATAACAGCATTTTTTGCATTATTCACAGCTTTTACCAAGTGAAGGTGTTCCTTTTGTAAGAATCTGTATAACGGGTAATCATAGGGAAATACTATTTCCGTCGAATAAAAATAGGGAAGAGATTAGAAATGCATTGCATTCATTACATATCTTCAATCTGAGCTTGTAACATTGTTCCATAAAGAAATTTGAAACCTTCTTCGAATACAAATTAGGTTAATTCTTTAATATCATAAATTATACTTTTATATCAGGTTTCGTATACTTAGTCATTTCTTTATGCTCTACTTATTTCTGAAAATATCTTACTTACTTATCATTTCATAGTGGTCAAACTTAGTTTCTTCCGCTAATACAGAAAAAGAACTGCATATTCAGGTAACAAATTCCTAAACTGAAACTTTAT
Organism: Lepisma saccharinum; assembly: GCA_022664845.1. NCBI lineage: Eukaryota > Metazoa > Arthropoda > Insecta > Zygentoma > Lepismatidae > Lepisma > Lepisma saccharinum. The sequence continues at coordinate 20,879 of JAGDQP010000437.1, read as the reverse complement.
TGCAGATTTCAATCATTTGATTTTAATTATTATACTCTTTTCTCATTATAAACGAACGTGGCAGTCGTGTGGTCTGAGGCATTAGACCAGCGCCTTCAAGGTCGCGAGAATTGTACTTACAAAATAGTGACATGCCGAATTCAAAGGTCACTAATATGTTCCATACAAAAGAATGTTTACCTAAAATGCATATTCTCCTCTTATAACCTTAAAGGTCATATTACATTTTACATTGTTCTGTATCTTAGAATAACACTAAACTTTCGCATTGCCACAGAAATCTGCAGTCTAAACTTTTGGTCTGTTTTTTCAAGTTTCTGAACTTTTATTTTACTGGTTGTCCTGAGAGGTAAATACCACATTAACCTAAAGGTGAAACTACGTCGCAGAATGTTTAATACAATCTTTATCTATTTAATACTGTATAAACAAAAAACTAAATCGAGACGGATGTATGTCATAGTGTTGTAATTGTGCTTAAAATATTTTTTTAAACTAACAATTATAGACTTCCTTGTAATTCTATTTCTTACGAAAACACTCCCTTTCCAAGTTCATGTAGGTTCAGTTTTAGGGGAATATACTTTCGCATCGTAGTTGAAAGTGTTATTAACCAATTTTAGAAAATATTTCTTTTTAATTGATTCCATATCGTTAAACGCACTAGGACCAAACCGTGTATTTGTGTAATGGGGCGCGTCGTAGATGTACTTCGAATCCCATAGTTTACAGTGCTGCAAATCAATGTCAAAATTAAATATTTACCTCTTTCATACAGTTCGATGTATCTGCACCAAACTTTGGGTATACACATTCGAGCAGAAAATAGTTTATGTTACACTGTATGTATTTGTATATATTTTCATAGTATGGGGCGGTGCTTAGAGCCTGGAGCACGAGGGAGCAATGCCCTCAAGATTTTATAGTGCTTCACAATGTACAGAACTAAAAAAAGGTAAACATATATCTCTGTCCTTGAATAGAATAAGGTTATTTCCCTCGATTTTGAGTTAAAGAATATTGATTTTTGCGGACTGTAATTATGACCAACAATAAATATCTTCCTTGAATAAAACCGTAATTAGAAATTGACGTATTGTATATGGGATGGGATCAAATTTCAGTAAGAATTCATAGTTTTTCAGTTCATAGTAAAGATGTACTTGAAGTTGCATTATCACTAGGAACTTAATTCAAATTATTTATTCCGTTCTCTGTAGGTTTATTAGTATGTTATTACAAACTATACCAAATAACTTCTTCAGTCCATTTGTCCTTAGCAAATTCCTTATATTTGTTGGAGTAAATTATAGGAAGCATACATACTAAATCAAAAGAGAGGAATGTTAACTCTTTTGGGGCAGGAAGAGAGGTTTCATAGAGCGGAGTTTTGAACCGGAAAGAGAGGTTTCGAACGTAATACTCTGCCATTGGATGAAACATTTGTTATTTCTAGATGTAATACAGATGCATTTGGATGTAATATATTCTACAATCTTGGAATAGCGATTTATAATAGATTCTTCAAACTTAAAATATAAATATCTTATCTCTTTAGAGTGGTTTATTTTTCATCTTTTTCGAATGATTTACAGTGTGTTCAACCTTGTTCTCTGCACCTATTATTGCAAAGCTAATGCAGTTTATACCGCTACATATAGTAAAAAATGGCAAAAGAAAGCTTGAAAACCTTACTGCGAGAAAACATACCAGAAGAAGTCAGGGGTAAGATATATATAATAAATCTTTGAACGCTGTTCCAATCATCATGTCCCCTACCCCAAAAATATATTTCAACACCGACATCCTGCTTACAGTTTTTCTTCGTCCACCTTACTCCTATCCTATTTACATGGGATGTGAACTGCTCTCGTTAAAGTTAATTTGTGTCTGCGACGATATTCTTACTTAAAACAAAATCATTTGTACATTTTAAACGCCAAATCGCTAACCTCAAATTGTTAGAGATCGCCAAATATGAATGCGTTCTACTAATAGCAACACAAGCAGTTTACCGCCACCATAGTGGTCCCAACGGCGGATATTAGCGAATAGCCAGGTGTCGGATATCCGCAGTCGATCCACCTGCTGTCATAGACGAATAACCACCGTCGTTACAGGGAGCTACGACTGTCAGATTTCCGCCGTTGGTCCACCGGCGAACATTCGCGAAAGCCGGCATCGTTTTGGTGAAGTGATTGACGGGTGTACACCGTCGATCCACTGGTGGACATTAGCGAATATCCACCGTCGTTACAGCTGCTGCAATGATCTAATAGCTGCCTTCGCACATTGGACCATATTTCAAAATTTCGGGTCAAATTAAATATATATTTTATACAAATATTTTTTATCAAATATAAAGCTTGTATGCATATTGGATGAATAAGTAGAGGTTTGGAGCCAAAAATTGTATTTTTATTCTATGGCCTTTAGGCATCTAATGCTCAGGCTGTTGAAACAAAGAATCTAAACTCATCTTGTAATTTTCGCTTGAGATCTTCTTAATAGATTACTAATAAATTCGGAAGCAAAGCGAATAAAATCACTTAAACAATTATCAAATGTAATATACTAATGACATTACTTAAGATAGATTATTTAGTTTACTGCGTATCGCTGAAGTCTGTAAAATGTTATAGTCTTCATAAGGCCCAGTTGCAGGAGCGTGTAGAACCATTATACAGCTGTACAAACAATTTGTCGATTTCCAGTGCGTAGATGTCCAACACATAGGCGTTGATGTGATAAATGCGAGATATATCTTGCAGTATGACGGAGAATTGTTTTATGAGATCCTAGTAATATGTGCAGATCTGATCTGACTTTTTGATAAGACCTTCTTGTGTTTCCACTTCCTACCGATTTTGTTTTATCCATCTGCAGCTCATTTCCTTTCAAAACCTCCTCTGTATTTCCCTTTTAATCCTCTAGTTGTGACAGGCTAGCGCACATGCCGTGTTTTTGGAGGAAAGTTAAATTATTTAGGTAACCACCCGGACACTTCTTCAGAATCGGATCCTTTTCTTCGATTTAACCTATTCTACCTGATAGATTTTCAGAGCAAAATCATCTGACAGCTTCACCTACTTCTTTGCGACTAAGTTTGGTATATCATCCGTTCTGTCTGCATTCTTCACCATGCGAAGTATATACTCGGTGAGGTATAAATTTTTTTCTCGATAGAGAAAATGTGTTATTCTTTTAAAAACCTTAATGAAACGCTGTAATGAATCAGGCAAGGTAATTTTATGAAGGAAGTACATATTACGATGGAATAAATACTTCTATCAGGAAATAATTTTGTATTATGCGATGCAGCGTTTCATTCGCATCTTAAAAATGAAAACACACTTATCTTACCTAAAAATTTATATGTGAAGTTTTCTTTCGTTCGCTCCTCAATGATTCTGTAGCAATGTTTTGTTAATATTTTGTTAAGATTTCCAGTTGATCTATTATAGGTTTCACACGCTCTTTTAAACGCAGATTGTATGATCATATTTCTACAGCAATCTTTATTTAATACTTTGTTATATAGAAAAGTATATTAAAAGACTGTGGAGATTTGCTTGCTTTGCACACATTAGAATGCGGTTTAATTATGTCAATAATAAACATATATGTGTTAACTAGAACATCACTGTCACGCTGTAAAGATAAGATATCAATGTAGTAATCCGAAACGCAGAACTTTGATGCCTACTGGAAACTATGAGTTGCCTGTTTATTGAGTTGCCATTTCACAAAATGTCGTTAATGGGCCATCTTTGAACAAGTGGTTATAAATATTTGTAAAGTATAAATTGGCCATGTATCAGACAGTTAAATAAAGTACACCATCAGCAATTACAGTAACTTATCATAGTGAACAAACAGTGGAAAAAGAAACACATCTTTATAATGGTAAATAATTACAAATATTTGAAGTGTTAAGGCGAAGATGGGCACTTCACCGATTTTCCAACTTGTGGATAATGGATGCTGAAAATATAGGCGTCTAAAAATGTTACTGAACCACCTTGAATAAAATATGATATTTATTATTATTTAATATTTTTATCTTTATTGCCCATTTTTATTACATTCTGCAACTCAAATTTAAAAGAAATACTGCAAAGACACTAAAATAAAATTCCATGCATGTGCCTTTCTTGCAGAGAACAGTAAACTTCGGTTATTTAAGAGAAAACAGAGAAATAAAGATTTTTCTTCTTAAGACGTGATGGCAAAATCATGTATTTGATGTAGATCTATATTTGTCCTGAAAGAAACTACTACTCCTCTAAGTAAACTCACTACACAAATAAATAATGCCTATTTTTGTGATTTAATAATACTATTGTAGTACTGTATGTATGCATCTTAATACCACTTGATATCTGCGTAAATGTATGAATGAATGGATTGTTATTACGTTCATTAACGAGCTAGTAAGTGGGGTCTAAAGCTTTGATAAAGTAGCTCGAAATCACTCCGTTCAATTGACCCAGCAGTAACTGAACTCGTGACAAAGCGCACAGAAATTGAGAGTAATAACCATGACCCAACCTGAGGTAAAACTCTTGTATGTCACTATTTTCACCGTTCTATATTTAATAAAGATATTTAACGCATGTTATACGTCAAATTTATTCCAGAAGTCAGTAGAAAGTTACACGGTTTACATGAAACTTTTCTTACTATAAATGAAATCAATTAATTTTCCTTCTTTGATTTGAAAAGGTTTAAAGGTTTCTAACTAGTTAATGATTTTATACATGGCACATTGTTATGTTATTTAACCCTACTTAAGACGTATGTAGAGAAATGTTAACGTACATTACTTCTATGAAGCCAATTTTTAACTGTGTAATTGAACCCTGATAGCTATTGGTTTCGTTTTATTTTACTATTTGCTTGGGTTGTATTCAACGAACAATGACGTTCTTAGTTTCTCAAATTATTTCTATAAATGTTCTCTTTTTGTCACAGGGTGACAGTGGCGGACCAGCAATGCTGAGAGATAGGAACAAAATGTATATCCTTGGTAAGTTCATGGATGGAGTTCCGTTCTTAAGTAGATTTAAGTTTTATTTGTGTATTAGCCATGACGTTTAGGTATCAACAGTACGTATCATCTAATAATTGTCGAGCAAGGTATGCTGTCAAACCTTAATTGCGGAATTGTGCTAATTTTACCTGCTGTGAAATCAACTACATATGTCTTGTTGCTGACAAGAAAGGATATTTGATAACATGCTTCAAAAAGGAGCAAGGGGTACAAACTTTTATTGCGCCACAATATGAAAAAAAGTTATGGTTATTAAAGGGAATTTCACGAGAACCCAACTTTAACTGAATTCTTGATAGCAATGTCAAACAAAAATAGAAGGCAACTTTGCATCATTTACATAAAAAGCCAAAGATACAAAGTCATTTAATTTTTAAACTTTAATGTTGGACTACAATATGCAGACTCCATTGTGTACAGCAGAAATGCAAATATAAACTTATGAAACATACAATAGTTATTAAATAGTGCAATAATCTATTTTAATGTGATTTGTATGTTTTGCTCATGAGCCGTCTCAAAATTACAGACCAAAAATGAATATTGGGTAATGTATCAACCAACCGCCGTTGTCCTCTATCGACATGCACCAGTAGATCAAGGTCCAGGGTTTATCTTTCAATGATATGGTTTGCGATTTGACGGAGACAAATCGCTGTCTCTTTACCATTTTGAACCATATTAAGTTTGATATTTTGCTGAGCACGTAGGAATATTAATGTCATCTAGAGTCGTTTGGGGATCACCAGTTCTTTCCAAAAGCATTCTCATGAAAATAGCAATGGTTTAGGCACGTGCTATGCAGAAGCGATATCGCCATCTAACGAACCAGTAAACGTTGCACATTACTTCAGCAAGTCTTTCCGAAATATTTTGATAGCTTGGGTCAGGCAAATACAGTTCTTAAAATAGTTAGCTTCACATGTTGTCCTGATTGTAATTCGGATATCATCTTCAAACAACACAACAATATATCTGCAACTCTTATCTTCCTAAAGATCTGGAAGATAGTTCTTAATGGCACTTAAAGTCTTCTTGAATTCATATAACTATTGTCACATGTAAGGCTATCAGTTACAATCTGCCTGAACATTGACAGTTTAAACATACAAGTGACCTGGCTGTCTACATTTTCTCTTAGCCCCACAGCAAAGTCATGTATTATTTTGCCAAATTCCAAGATTGCTAGAGTTATCAAAGGCGTAACGGCAGGGTTACGGTCCCGGTTTGTTAAGTTTAGTTGAAATTTAAATTAATTAAGAACATATGACATTCGAAATACTATAAATTATATTTGGTTGATGCAGAAATATGTCCGGGTTCCTGCCATTGCATTTAAGGACTAAACATGAATCAAGGAATCCACTAATTCAATAGTCTCCACATTTCAGCACGACTACCTCCCATCATCCATGCAGCTCCGAGATAGGTTTGTGCTAAAAATCTAATGGTTCCTGGTCGAAGTGCCATATCATTGGAGAAGGATCTGCCAAGAAATATATTTGACAGTGGAAGAAACACATTATATGTGCCGCCGTAGCTCAGTAGTAGAGCGTTAGCGTTACATTCGGGAGGTGTTGGGTTCAATCCCAGTCCCCGAAAAACCTGACTGTGTTTTTCGAGGGTATTTCCTCAGTCACAGTAGCAAATGCCGGGATGACACCTTCAAAATAGACCCTGGCAGACCCCTTCCTGAATCCTTTACCCTCCCCTATCTCTGCCTGAGCCTTAGATGCCTAAACACCATACATACAATTAAATTCAGAGTACGTGAAATCTGAGGAGTATGAATGAAGTAGTAAGATCTCTATCCCCAATTCCTGAGACTGCTTTGGTCATGGCAGTGGTGTGAGGTCTGGTATTGTGAATATGGGGAATCACTGGATGGTATTTTTCTTCTATTTCTTAGCAATAGCAAACTAAATTCGACACAGTTTTTTGCAATAATGCGCATCATTTATTGCAACATTCCTAGAGCAGCTCTAAGTGAACGAGTTACATTTCTTTTGGTTCTACAAAATGGAGAACACTTTCTTAATCCTAACAGAATATACACAACTGTCAAAAATGTTATTTACTTAACTTTGTAACATTCTAGTTCATTGCAATGTAATATACCTAAGACGTTACTTATTTGATCTACATATTTATTGTATGAAATGATTATGAAAGGTAGTATTTATTTATCAATCTATTTATCAAACTTTTTAGAGCGGAACGATATCGAAATGGCAGATGGGTAGAGCAACGTCCAGAAAATGCAGTTTGCGTGTATACTTGTCAGAGCCAATGCGAACTTCAATTTTACTTATTAAGTACAAGGGTTCACCGTTGAGTTAGTATAATTGTGTTCTACCTTGGAGAATTATACAAAGAAGTAATCGGTATTCATAAATAGCTACGCATTTCTTCCTGGCTTCAAGGAAGTTTCTTGCCTGGCTTCAAGGAAGTTTCTTGCCTCACCACTAGACGTATCTGTGCTTAGTAGTTCAATTTCTTAAAGATCCTCATAAATTCAAGTTTATAATTGGTTCGCACTTCCATATTTAAAAGCTAAAAGGAAATTATGAATCAATCATGGAACTATGGTTTACCACGAACTTTAAAAAATAAGCTATTTAGTTCAGCGACATCTAGTGGCGAGGAAGGAAATAGTCACAAGGAAATTAGTAGCTACTTATGAATTCAAACTAGTTCTCAGTGGAACTACTCAAGATAGATACATGTATTTTTTTATGTCAACTGCTACTGTTTAATTAGACATTTAGTGTACTTCCAGTGTTGTTATTTGCGTTAGGATAGATTTTGTGAATGAGTTAGATGAACTTTATATTTGAGGTACCATATATATAATACACTTTGTATAAGAATTATTACTAATACACATATGCAACCTACTCTGCATTATGAAACAGTATTTGTTAATGCTATCCGTAGAACCCAGTCTTCTACAACCCTTCATACGTGATACAAAGGCGTAAATATATCTTTACACTCATATTACCTCTTGATTTTGCATTATAAGCATCGAAGGTCAAATCACATTAACGGAAGAAAATTCGTCAATCTTTACACAAACCCCTTCTAAGATGATTGCGTACAAGGAACTATATGTGCTTTCGCCCTAATATAACCCCTTAATTTTGTATCATATTCTGGATTGAATATATCAGATATAATGAAAATAGCTAAAACTAGAATTATTGCCCGCATATTACGTCAGTTAATGAGCCACGTGTATTTTTATACCAGTCATTCTCTTGTAAATAATAATCACAGACAATTGTACAATCACGTAACGACAGTCGGAAGTGCAAAAAGTGTTGCATGCCATTATTATTTCGTTAAATAGAGTTAATAAACACAACAAATATGGCATTATGCAGTGGATTACCATTCACACCAATTTCGTGTTAGGAATGATATGTATTTGATACGATAATCACGGACAAAATGTCGAGTCTGAGATGATTTGCTTTTGGAAATTTCCACATAGGCCTATGTTGAAATTATTACATTTGAACTGTACATTTTACTTTCTGTGTACATACCGTAATGTGTATCTCCAGAAGTAGTTTATAGTAAGAATTACTGTACATTCAACGTCATATAATCGATGTTGAAAAGACTAAGACTTACCCTCCATTGCACATCCTATCTCAACTATACGTCCCACAAAATTTGTAAATAAATAAACAATCACCTTTACCAATTTTTGACGTTCGCAATGTAGGCCTTGCAGTAGCTCCTCTCAGGAACTTGGTGAACCAATATTGGAAGGTCCATGTTCATTTCAACTTTCAATTATGTGAGTGTTACAACTGAAACCTGTTTGAAAATAATATTTTAATATTCGGTGAAACCTGGAAAACCTGTAATGTAACTGTTGAACAGTAACATTACAGAAACGATTCTGAGAGAAGTGTGCTGTATAGGACGTGGGTGCAGTTCACTTTTCACACAAGGAGTTCCTTTTCTGTTTGGGCTGAGTCATTGATCCTCATGATTTGTGACATTAATGAATATGAACCATTTTTGTTCACCTGTCACAACTGGCTGATGTTTGTGAACAGAATGATTGAAAGCGAGTAAGGAGGAGCAGATAAATATACGTCAGTATTTGTTGAAGTAGCTAAAGAAGTGATTAACACATGGATTACCTATTAGCTACTGAGTGCAGGTATCTGCCATTGTTGCATGATCACAGTCTATCTGTGTCTATGGTTCCTGTGTCGTTTCGTGTGAATATGTATGAATTAACTTGTTCTAACGGTCCTCATCAGCGTCCGATTTCTGTCTAGGTCACCGAGATTCGTTCATGTCGAACGTTCCCTTCCTGAAATGCTCGTACCATTTTGGACTATCCTCTCACTAATGGTATTGTCATTATAAATGGCACATTTCGGGGGCCCTCCGAGCATGCCTAGCTCTATTAAACTCAACAATATGAAATGCGAAAGTGTTCGTTCTTCTCGATTTGATACTTCAAGTTCAACTATCTGCAAAACAACCATGCATTGGCATAGAGATTAGCAAAGAACCACGTTAGGCAATACATGCAGAATATAAATAGCAAAAGCTAGTTCATAGAGAATAATACATCATCTTTCTTGGCCGACAAATTTAGACATCAAGCCAATAAATATAATAGCATGGTAATTAAGAAATATTTTCACATAAATATATTATTACTGTGGAACAATCCTGTTTAGTCCATTAGCATCCCTTCGAACTGGGGCTCGCCTTACTCTCCATGTAATACTCAAAACCTTTTACAGCTATGGTAAATTTAGAAGATGAACTGGATGTCCTTGCATAATTTGATATGAAATATCCGTGATCTTCATTGATAAATATGATTTACTACTTGGGGTGCCAACATATTACCGCATGCTATGATGATTGTCAATCATGTACAAATAGCATCCTTGCATCAAACAACATACAGTAGATAACGTTATTAAAAATACTTGATTATAAATTACTATTATGTTTTATAATTTTCTATATTTAGTTCAATTTTATCTTGTACTCTTTTAATTTCAGGAATTGTATCTTGGGGAAATGGGTGTGCAGACCCTGATTATCCCGGTGTATATGTCAGCGTACCTTATTACGTTGAATGGATTAAAAGGAATTCCCAAGATGGAAAATACTGTGCTAATTAAAGGAAAAAGACATATCCTTTAGGAAAATGATTCTTTTCTAAAGATTTTCTTCGCCAACAATCTCAACTAAACCTACACGTTTCTTTAAATGATCATTATAGCTTAATATGTGTACACAACCACATACAACTGCGTAAATTCATTAAGTTTCCAACAATAAGTAGCATAAATTTTGAACCTGAAATTCGACAAATAAAATGTTAAAATTCTATGGGTAGTTTTATTATTTTTCAATTTGAATCATCTAAGCCGAAACTTAGGAATATGAAACCTTCTAAACTACTTCATTTCAAAACGTACATTAAAGTTAGAGCTATCTTGTTCATATAAAATCTAGTTATGTAAAGTACATAGAACGAGAAACATTTTTGTTTAATAGCGAAAAATTAAAATTTTCAGGACAGTTAATCTAGACTTTAATTCAACATTTTATATCGACGCCTGAATGTCGTACCTCCTAATAAATTACCAGTAAGATACGACAATATAACCCACAGACGTCGACATGGATTTTCAATTTTCCTGTACCTTTCACTTTCCTTCAAATGCAATGTTGTGGGACTTCAACTTATGTCAAAGACCGGAATGTAATTTGCATAAATATTTATTACAATTACATGTACATATGTTTTGTAAAAGTATCAGCAAGAGAAATTTAGGATATATATGAATAAATGCATTTGAGAGTATATGCGACAAGCTTTAATACATGTACTAGGAACTGATTCATGAAATCTATTTTCTTGCAATGTACTTCAAACAAGTCACTTCTAACACTTTACTTGTTACAGACAAACGATATTAACACTATAGTAATACAACACGGCAGACAGGTCCAGCAAAACATGTTTGAACGAAAATATCCCACCGAAAGACTCAATTATTAAACTTAGTGGAATCTAAATGATGACCTAGTTTCATGATTGGAGTCTTCAGACATATTTAAATATATAAAAATTAATTCTATTATATATTCAAGAAATATCCAATCTTTCTTTCTTTGATGTGATGTAACAACGTACTTTCCACCTTTACATGTAACTCTCCTTACAATAAATAAAAAAATAGACTAATTTAAAACACATAGAATTGTGCATAGAATATGTTTCAAATCACTGAGTTAACTCTAGAAATATTTCATTAGTGTATTTAGTGTACTCAATTATCAGTGTTCTTAAAATTGTTGCTATCATATAACATAAAACTTTGCTTGCTATCTGCTGCATTACTGGTTTCAAAACCCTCAGTCGAAAGTCTTATGTACCACCTCTCTTCCTCTCCATACTTATTCTATCCCCGTTGCGATATGATACGTACTAAAAAAGGTACGAAAAACTGTTAAAATATTGCGTAGCTTATTGCAGCCCCTTTTTAGAGATTGCATGGAAAATGATCAAAATTATTACTGAAAATGCAAATGAAGAATATTGATAACTAACAATTTCAGAACATTTATTGAATTAACGCAGTACAGTTAATAAGAAAGCAAACACCATGCCCAAGAACGTTGAATTTATTTCATATGTTATTTTTTTTACATTAAACGAAACATATTTTCATCATAAAGGAATTTCATAGTTAATGCACATCAAAGAGGTAAGGGAATATACACTCCTTGCATTTATTGATTGCGATGGGCTACTATGAGTACTAGCAAAGAAATAAGTAAGAACGGTTTATTTTCCTTTTATTTCCAAATTTTGTATTTGGATTTGCTCGTTGTCTCATATAATCTCAATATTATGTAAGAAATAAGATGCATCAATTTTAACTATATTTATATTTAACTGTATTTATGGATGAGGGTTTAGAGAATTGGCAATAACCCACCTGATTAGGAGAGAGTACTAAACATGTTCTTCAAATCATCACTCCATAGTTTCATATTTTAGTTAATTAAAAAAAACGATTTTTTAAGTCATTTTTCAATTTAACATTTTTTTTTCGTGATCTATGGCAAAATAGAGGAATATTTCGTGGACATTAATGACTTGAACAAAAAGGGTTGAGTTTGTTCATTCGGAAAATAATTGGTTCGTATTTTCATGCAAAGATCAAGCAATATTAACAATATCAGAAAAGTGTTAATCGATATCACACCTGAAAACATGTTTTTATATTAGGCATTTACATATTTCGTCCCAGGGAAATATTTCACTCTTATTTCTTATTTTTGTGCATACTATCATAGTTATAAAGGATTATTTGAAGAGTTGTTTGCTTATTCTCACTTGGCTGTACGGAAACTATTCGACTGTATCTATATCTTCGCAGCATTTTCATAACGTGGAACTTGGTTCTCTTTTTAATCGTACTCTTCCCAATTGTCCAACGTGCAGAATATTTTTCGTGTTCTTCACTTATTTTTGCAAGCTAAGCATCTTAACTGAAACACTCAATTATGAAGTGGACTTACCATACAATTACTTACCATATACGGAGGGTCACATTCCAAGATGGACTGAGTTAGGTCGTATTCTTGCTAATAATTAGGGATTATATCATTCTAAATCACCTAAGTCAGTAGCTAAGGTCTAAAGGCTTCAATTATTTTACAACCAGACCGTTTCTTACAACTGTGACTAAAAAACCATTTAGCACTCTAGGAAACTCAAAATTTAGTTAGTCCGTTTTGGAACGTGACGATAATAGAAATTGAGCCCCAAGTTGGTTTAACCAATTGAATAAAGTTTTTACTTTAGTTCTAATTGTATACTAAATCCAGCATTCGTTCCACGTTTCATAATACCTTTGCTACTAGAAGTACATTGAATGGTTTGTGGTTTTGTTCAGTTAATGACAAATTCGGATATCAAAGCCATATTTATCACGAATACTTAAACGCAAGAGCTTAAAATTATCACCATTTATCAATCTAATACTTCAAGTAGCCCCAAGATTTACAACCAATTTTCTTATTTCGAACTGAGTTTTAGAAATGCAAAAATATCTTGAAAGTTGTTTCTTGCAGAAGGTGCTGTTTAGGTTTCATCTACCAAAACATGATAGTCTCACCAGGTGAGAAAGATCCTATACTGAGGTTTTTCTAATATATAATTTATTCAACTCATGCGCACAAAAGAGCGTAATCTTCTGAGGGGATAACAACAAAAACAACCAGCAAAGGTGTATGCTTAAATATATGCAGCCCTAGGTTCACTATATCTTAGATATTGAAGATACTCATACACAAGATGGTTCAGTTTCTCAGAATCCGAAGCTTGCGGATTACGTCCTAAGGCGAGCGTAAATCAAAAACAGTATATCTGAAGACAAAGAAAATAAACTACAATTATTTCAATTCATCGAAGAGTATAGAAGATAAAAGGAAACTCTCATCACCCAACATTCGAAACATGTGCAACGTAAGAGAAAATATATAAGCAATAACCTAAGTTAGAAACTGCTATGACATCAGCAATCCCATAAAGGCGCCAAGAGTCACCAGTTTACTATAACTCATGAGTTACTTCTTAAGTTAGAACCTTGACTTCCCTGTACTTAACTAAGTTACCCTAGGTAAAAACCTACACGCAATATCATAAACTCATAGCTTAACAATATAATAAACAGTAATATAATATATATTGCTTTCTATCATATCTACTAATAAAAAAGAAAAAGACGAAAGGGAAATGTAAAGTAGAATCATGGACTCAAAGGCACAACGATTAGTATGATATTAGTATTTCCCTATGCTAATCTGTGTATTGACAAGATAAAAACTGATTTCCTAGAAACTAAACGATTGATTTTGCTTTCTCTATCGCTTTTCTAGGCGAGTGTTTCACTTTATCCTGAAGAACGGTAATTCTTCGAGTGACGCTCACAAGCGTGTCTGTTAGCGGCACTCACATATATACACCTCATGTCGGATCTAGAGAGCTAACTATAGGGCCAATTTTGATGCTTGAACTTTCATTTTAAAGCTCTTTGCCATACTAGGACACAAAATATATATTGGTTAGACTTTTCTGGAACTCCCTAGCGCGGTTCAAAAATACCTCAACATTTTACGTATTTACCATAGCACTGACCATATAAACGGCCAAAACTTGTAGAATCGTAATCGTTACTTCAATACCTTTCAAAGACTGTATCATACATCATAATCGGTCAAGGGATTAAAACATTATGACTCTTTAGCGGAATTACAGAATTTTCACAAATAATCGAAAAGGTCTCTGTCTGTATCTATACTTTAGCCCCAAACGATTGGCACCAGGAGGTTTTGGAGGGCCAATTGTGGGCCCCAACAAGTTGGAACAAAATTCTTATTTTTTCATACGAATCACCGTTTTCCAAATACGGAACCTACCATGGTCCAGAACCAATCTTTACTATGAAGACTATGCACTTTTTCTTAATAGGCAGCCTTACAAAATAAGTGATATCAGTACAAGTGACTATGTTTCCTTTGCAATAAAATTAAATTTATTATCTTTCCTTCTACCATAGTAACATAAAAAAATCACTTGAAAATTGGATATCACTTATTTTGTGAATAGAATTGTTACATCACTGGTCCCTTTACACCTAAGGGGTTCTTGTACTGATATACATATACAACGGACAGCCAAAAAGTATTCGAACACAATTACCGACGAGGAACTGAAAGCGCAAACACAGTAATATGTAACATCTAGGAGCGCTAGATTGTTTGTTTACGTCGATGTTAGTTTGAACTTCTTGAACTTTACTGTGTCGCTGCCCTTTACAGTACTATGGGAGTGTGAGTAGAAGCGTTTTCTGGACCACGAAAACGCGCCCAATCACACTGCTCTTGCTGTACAGAAATTACTTACCCACAACTGCATTCCTATCGCCCAACAACCACCATATTCTCCTGACCTCGATTCATACGACTTTCGGTTATTCACCAAATTGAAGCTGAAGTTCAAAGGGCTACATTTTGCCTGAGAATTTTCCAGGGTTTTTCGTCAGTCACACAAGGTAAATGTCGAGATGGCAAATTCGATGTAGGCCCTGGCAAACTCCTTCCTGAATCCTCTTATCTCCCCTATCCAGACTTCACCATTAGATGTCTAAAGGACATTAATAAAATTCAAAGGGATACTTTTTGCCACGACACAAGACATCAAGGAAAATGCGACACAAACAATGAGTATAGCAACTGGTTCCAACAATGGAAGAGCCACTTGAGCAAGTGTGAGTGTGCGCTAAGGGATCAGTCACCTACTGAGAAGGTGACTAATTACGGATTGTCAAATATCTAAGTAATGCTGAATTATATAAACTATCCGCGATATTTTACTGCCGTTCACACTTCCTTGAACAGATAAAGAAGTTCTATTTTGTCCCGTTCGCTTTCATGTGGAATAAAAAGTCATCAACGTGGGCATCACTCAAGAAAGCAAAACACCGTCGCCACTTCCGTTCTCCTGGAACTTATCAACCACCTGCATATGTATATTTCCGTTAACACGCTAAGAAAAAACAATACCTAGATTCTGCCCCGCCTTGAACCGAAACTAACAACCTACTCTATCAGAAGGTTATGTGTTAACATAGGCCTTACATATAACGTTGTAACTAAGCACATCTATCGTCTGTTTGCACATTCAACCTACTTGTAGTCCCAACACTAATCCGAATCCGCGGTCTCTAATCCCCCAGTGCCATCCATAAAACAGAGATCGAGTAAACCATACATTTTTACTTCTACATTATCCAATCCGAATCAGACACAGGACCAGCATCTTTTACCGAACATAGATTGGTTTTCAGCACTATTCAATCTCCTTATTTTCCCCTCTTCCTCCTCCAAGTATCGCGGCACCTACATTTCTAAGAGACTCAGATATCTTCTAGCGTCATTAGTTCTTCCATGTTCATTAACAGTACGGCTAGTGGTTACTACATCTAAAATCCAAAGGTACTTGCTACATCTGTAACGTAATTTACATCCGGGTGCAGATTTTATGTATATTTATGTGGCCGAAAAAAGACGAATCTTGAACATCAAATTTACAGTAACCTGTGAATTCTAGTTGGACAATAACTATCCCAACCTTAGCTTAAAATGGCTACTGCAAATGTACGTACAGTTCATATGAGAGTAATACTTATTAGTAGATATGAAATGGGACAATGGAAAATTGACTTGTGTTGAAAAGATAAATAGCGCCAATTTTCGCCACGAGGCGAAAATATGGCGCTCTACAAGAACTCATCACATTGAAATCGTACAAGATATTCCAGTAAGAACATGATCTAGGCAAGAATATCAAATAGAAAAGATAAATGTAACGTGAACAAATTTATTATCAACTGATAGTTTACACAAAGTATAATGTGAACAACATAAGTGGTTTTTCTGAAGCTGTGTCAGAGTTACTTACAAAACAGAGAACAAGCTGTTGAAATTTGTGAAACCATGAATAAAACATTACATGAAGAAAACTGGAGTACCTCATTAAACAGTATTAGGCCCCATTTTATTTCTCATATTCATAAATTATTTATATACTTTGCAGGTAAGAGATCACATAAAACCCTCTGCTGATAATACTACCTTACCTCTTACCGGGAAAACATGGCTAGAAACATTTGAAACGGCAGAAACTGAACGAAAGGAAATAACGTCTTGGTTAAATGCTCACTTACTTATTCTCAATATACATAATACCAAATATATAATTTTCTCGCAGATGCTTGTTGGATAACCTATGAATAAAGAACTATCACTTCATAACTGTAATGTCTGTGTATACGTCTCATTAGAGAAGAAAGTGTTAATTATTTAAGAGTTTTAATTGTTAATAATCTAAAATGAAATTTACATATATTGGGCATGAGGAATACATTAACAAAAATATTTTAGGGAAAGATTTGTTCTCGAATTGTTCCCTTAGAATTATTCTTCTTAGGGAAATGCTTGATATCAAATCATTACGTACAGTGTACTTTACTTTATTGGAATACGGTATAATAAGTTAAAGTACAACACACATCTCTCACATAAAACCTCTTGTAACTCAATAGAAAACTATTTTGAAACTATGTTTTTATAGAAAATTTGTGATTTTTAAAGATTTGTATAACAATGTTGATATATTACCAATCAATAGCTAATATTTAAAATTCTATTCATGTATATTAGAACAAAAGAAACAAAATTGAACAAGCTATGCGATGAGTATGAAACTAGAAGTCTTCGGAATGAGAGTGTACAAAACATCAACTTACCACCTAACGTACTATCTTGTACAAAAAATTAAAAATATAACACCTATACACATTAAAAAAGAAAAACAAACAAGCCGGCTTAAAAAAAATGTGTTGTGTTGGTTAGAAAATCTACAACTGAAAAGCATGGGGGAAACAATGGCAACCCTCATTTTTAAAAAGAAAAATGAGTTGAGTACAGAAGTATAATGGTAAGACTCATGTGAGCTGAAATGTTGAGAGAGTTCAAGTTAAAAACAACAGATGACAACATCTTTTCAACTTGTTTTGGGAAGCCTCATATGCCGGCAGGACAGAATGAATTTTTCTAACGTAATATTTTAATTCATTGTGAATGTGGGTTATCATTGTCTTACCCTATTTTCTTGAATCTTGTAGAAACAATATTATGTAATAATTTGTTATGGGTAACCAGACAATATCAAACTATTGCTTATTCGAGAATAAGACGCACACACAAGTTGAAGCTTCTGTAAGACAAAATGTTATTTAAACTTTTGCACAAAGTTAAATACATTTCAATTTCTACTTTATTCATAGAGGATGTTGAAAATCGTATTCAACTTGAATCAGCAGAAACGCCGGCGACATGCTGCACTCATAAAACTGAGAAATCAGTACTTAAACAATTCCTACTAAAAAAGTAAACTGTTTATGCATGAGTAAAACGAAAAGCATGGGGCGCTCTCTCATATACAGTGACTTTATAAATTCTTCAATTGGTACGCTCCCTGCTTTTCTTTCTAAAATCCATACATAAAAAAAATGTTTTTCCTTTTTAAGTACGAATTGTTTAAGAAAAGTTCCTCTTTAAAAAGTTTTTTTTCCAAATCCTAAAGTGTTCTGCAATCAGTCAAAAGCCAAATCGTTGTGCAGGCTAGTATTTGTGCGTAATAATATAT
>JAGDQP010000436.1:145008-164853 GCA_022664845.1 Lepisma saccharinum | reverse complement strand
AATCAACAAAAATAAGAAATATATGAATAAGCAAGTCTCTCCACACACACAAAAAACGTACATTTCTTATCTAAACCGCTTCCGATGACAGAATACCAAACAGCTGAGTCTTCGGCAAGTTTCCAGACGATGACAAATGAACATCAGAGATCACATTTTCCAAAATGGCTCCAGCGCTGTGCAAGCTGCCTACACATTGGATGTAGAACCCTGTGCACGAGTAGGAGAAATAGAAGAAATGTCCAGCTTCCGATTGAAGTAGGACAGAGAGATGCAGGTAAACAGTCGATCTGCCTCCGAGCATCTCCGAACCCGCAACTAAGAAACGAACAAGCTCTTGTCAGTAAAAGAAGAAAGCAAAAATACACCCTTTACATGGTTTTGTTACAGAATTTGAAGGTTCATCGATGCATATCATGTCGCAATACTTTTGTCACCATTCGAGGAAAAACACTCCTGCACCAAATGGGAGATTTATCACTCTTACCTGGTTTCACTTCAGAAGATTTCGAAGACCTTTTAATTCCGTTCGTCTTCTCAGAAAATCTACAATTTTTCTTCAGTTCAAATGACAACTTCTTTGCAGTCGATGGAACTGATAAATATGGAAACAGAGCCTTTATGCCTGTCGCCCAGGATTTGAAGACTTTCGCCAGATGTACCATTCTGAATTATGGCCCTGTCTCGTTGATGACATTGGTAGAATGGACGTTACACGACAGGAGGATATGTATCAGGATCCACCCAGTCACCCGAGACACAAGCCAAATTCAAGATCTATGCCACTGGGCGGCAATCATATTGATTTTTGACTTACAAAGAAACCAACTGGTCAAATGGGCAGTAGCAAAGAAGAAAGATCTCTTTTTGAACTGGAAAAAATTACTGGTCCAACCAGCGCAGAAAACAGCAGAAGTACAGTCTACTGTTTCCATGGAAACGAACTTGAAAAGTAAAGTACATCACCGCAAATCTCTATTGAACAGGTTCTCATCATTTGGGAGATGGATTTGTCGAAAATTCAGATGAAATGTCAAAGCATATACAATCGAACAACAGACGGAGAGCGAACAGCATCTATAAATAATAGCAAGGAGACGATGCTGCAAGAACATCAATGCACTGAAGCAGTTGAGGGAGAGACCAATAACATCTTAAAAGATAACAACCAGTGCTCTTTAATCTTCTAAGAATGACTCGCAGCAGTTTTCCATCTCGTATTACGGAAGATTTTTTAAATCTAGTTTAGTTTACTTATTTATTCAAATATTTTTTGGTGACTTCAGGGATCATTTCTCTTTTTAACCTGTACACAGATTACTGAAATTAACCGTGGAAATAAGCACAAAGGAAGCACTGTGGATGTTGACGATTAATGTAATTCATTATTGGATGAAATTTATTGTTACAGAAAAGCACATCTATAAAACATGTAGTAACCGCTGGGATTTAGATTCCTGAGTCAAATGGAAAATTAATTATTGTTTTTAATGAACGATTTACACAATTTTGGAGTCTTACATCTTAAAACCAAACAGTTATACTTAAATGAATTACCTTTTGTATATACAATAATGTAAAGATTGAAATATAAATAAACATCTTGTCTCTTTTATTTAATTTAATCTTATCAATAAAACTCCGAATTTGAAGTTATATTTGTCTACTTATTTATAAAATTTAATCAAATATATATATATATATATATATATATATATATCGGCACAGCTGGTCCAGGGTGGAAACTGCACAGGAGGAGGAGGAATTCCAAGTACCTCTGAACACTTCCCAGGAACCTAATTTCCTTTCTGCCTTCCATGGAATGGTGGCTTGCGAATAGCAAAATGAATAATAATAATAATAAATCATTCCCAAAGTAAAATACAATTGAAGTAGTCATAATTTTCCAACTAGCGAAATGGAATCTGCATTCAGAAAACAGTACAAAATTTGATAATAGTGACTTACCAGTAAAGCCGGACAATAACATGTTCAATATCTTCAAACAGTCAGGACTGTCCAATGTCATACTGTCCGGCGTGTTAGATCTGGTTGTCCATTAGATTCGCAATTAGTGTTCAGGCCGACCACCCTGACTGAGGTTTTCCAGGGTATTTCTTAGTGTCAACAAGCGAATGCCGAGATGGTACCTTAAGAAAGGCTTGGCCGATATCTTCCCCATCCCCGCCTGAGCCAAAAATGTCAAAAGGCCTTAAATAAAATAAAATTAAATCGAAATTAAGATAGGGTGATCAATGGCTATTCAACAATTTGAAGTCATAAAATCAAAGATTATATGAAACTGTCGGACTTTGAAGAGTTTTCAACTCAAATTTTTAAAAAGGGAGTAATAGCACTTCCATCAAACGACATGTTGGACGTCGAAGATTCACTAAGTAACAAACTAACTAACTCTATGGTTTATGGAACTCGCAAGTTCATCGCCGCAATAACAAACGTTCGCCATTTGATTCTATCCTGAGGAACATCACGCCAGTTTTCATCACGAACACCTACTTCTCGAAGATCTCTTCTAATATTGTCCTCCCAACGACGTCTCGGTCTGCCCAATGGCCTCCTTCCATCCGGCCTTCCAACCAGGATAGAATATAATCTTTTTTTTCATTCGAGCTACATGGTCTGCCCACCTTAGTCGTCGCGATTTCATTATCTTTACAATATCTGGTGAATCGTACAGTCCGTGGAGTTCTTCTCTATTCAGTATCTTCCATTCTCCAGTCATCTCATCCCGTATATCTTTCTCAAAACCTTATTTTCAAACACACGTAATTTATATTCATCTGCTAGGGTCGTACTCCAACTTTAGCAACCGTACAGTATTACCGGCAGAATAACCGTTCTCTATATATTTTCAATTTCAATTTCCTTGATATTAATCGCGAGGTAAGAAGTTTTTGGACTGAATAGAAACATGCGTTGCTCGATACTATTACTAAACGACTTTTTATTTCTTCCGTGGCCTCATCTTTGCTTGTTCCATGTGCTCCCAAGTATTTAAATTTGTTTACTTTCTCTATGACCTCATCCCTAATCCTTAATTTCCTTCATTTTCTGTTTCGGCTTCTTATCATTTTTTTCCGTCTATGTTTACCTGTAGACCTAACTCATCGCTCGCTTCTACTAAGATAGCCGTGCTGCTTTGTAGTGCATCTATGTCTTCCCCTATTAAATCTACATCATCCGCGTATATGAACAGTTTATTCAAACCATTCAATATTAGTCCCTTTTTGTCCCCTTTAAGTTAAACAGTAATGGTGATAAGGCATCGCCTTGTTTCAATCGATTCCAAATTCTCAAACTGTCTGACATATTATTACCTACTCGTACTCTGCTTATGGGGTCGCTGAGACACATCTTCACTAGTTGAATAAGTTTTTCGGAATTCCAAATCGGATCAGGATATTGTATAACTGGACGTCGAAGATTAAAGAAAGAAAATATTTTAACATGTATTAACTGATAATTTATGTTGTTGATATTCTGTCGAAGAACGAGATTTGATATGTAAAGTCTCTGTTCTGTAGGAGTTATTAATGATGGACAAACTAATAATATTAATCTTAATATGTGGACTGATTAATAATAGCGTTTTAATATGTGGACATATTAATTCTTAAATTAATACGTTACCAAGCCAAGTCCTCTTAACATCAGGGTCCGTAAATTATTACGTTAGAAACATAAATATTCTAGGATAAGCATAAACATAAATATTCTAGGATTGATTGATTTTTGTTTCATAAACTTTGTATATCATCTCGTATATACAGGGTGTGGTATAACCAACGGCGAATTGTGCGTACATTCACTATTCCTGTCCAAATGCACTGTTAATATCTATTGCGGCTTGTTATGCAGAATACCCTTGTTTGAATTCATAAAGAAAAATCACTCGGCATTGTGCGTTCTCCATGGTCCACTTTCATACGACCCTGTTCAACAACATGCTGTTTGCTGGACGTGTACAGAGTTTGTAACGTTATACACGTGACCTCAGTTGATCCCTTTGTTATGTTACTGAGGTGCCTTTCACACCTAAATAAGGCGTCAAAGCGGTCATTTCGTTACCCAATATTCTCCATTTAGAGTAGCTAAACAAACTTCCAGAACAATCAGCCGAAATTGACAAACGGGTACCTTCAAATAATTAGAAACTCATTGTAATATATATTTACCTGTCCGGCATGCCATTTTCCAGTTGCGGTATGCTTTTAGTCTGAAAAATCCATGCCGATATTCTTTCAGTCTCAGAAAATCAGTGTCGGTATGGCATACCGGCTCATAACGTCCCACTTCAACCACTGGCAGAGACGGCTTGAACAAATCGAAGAACAGATACCACAAAATGACGAAAAACTTTCAAATTCACCTCAACCTTATTGAACATTGGCTTTCAGTGGAAGAGAAGTGGTCGTTTCTTACATGAACAACAGAACTTGCCCCTCTAACAGAATAAAGTATCATCTCCACAAGAAAGTATCTGAATATAATATATCTGTACCTGAGAGACAGAACCGCGTAAGACACAAATCCTTGTTTTCGATAAAAAAAATAGATAAAAAAACTTCTTCTTTCACACAGAAACAAATGGTCAAACTACTTAATATGCTTAGTTTTTTAACAACAAACATAATGCAACACTTATGTGAGACCTTCCAAATAGAGTACTGTACAAAACTATATTCATCACGTTTTGACTAAAATTGTATTTACGCGGTTTTGGCTCTCAGGTACAGATGAATGCTTATTGCAGAAAGAGACCTGAATCACTTTTGCGCAGTTCTGAGAAAAATAAAACAAAATCGTATACATTTTATAGTATAACAAAGATATGTACCGTTGTTGGCTCAAATATTCAGAATAGTGAATGGTTAACTTTTCAACCCTCAAAACGCCTCCCTGCAGTGTGCTGTGAGAAACAGGAGATGAAAAAGTTGTGATGCAGATGGCGGTGGTGAAATGAGGCGAGAAATATCCTTCAAGTGTTTCTTTCAGGAACCTCTCCGGGGGTGCTCCGCAAAATTGTAGCTTACTATTTATCCTACTATTGTAATGCTAATTGTACAAGTAACGCCCTCCCAGTTCTCTGAAATGTCCCCCGGGGCAAATTTTCTGAACGAAAGCCTACGCCCGTTGTCGTGGCTTTGCCACATAAACTAGGTTAGATTAGGTTATATATGCCACAAAACATTATGGATTCATCAATGTACTGTACTTTCTGTACGTTATTGTCGATGTTTGAAGTGCAATAATGTACGAGCCCATACATTCATGTGTTGTAATACACCTGAGACTGTTCCATTGGTGCCTGTAGTGGCCCACTGAAGAATATCTTCATCAAATCCTTTGACGTCGTCTGGTACATACGACAAGGCAAGTTGTTTATCCTTTAATATAGTGAGTGAGCTTTAACGGCTTTCGTGCAACTGGGAACGTGCGTGGCGTAGGAATTACAATTCTTACACATTTGAACAGACAAAAGGTGTGAGAGGTCAAACCTTTGATGATTCGGAAACTTTGACAGTACCCTTATGCTCAACATACTATTCAAAGTAATGATACTTGGAAATATGAAAATACTGCCTGTTCTTGTAGGAACTCATGATAGTTTCCACAGATGCCACATTTTTTGTAGACATGAGGCCACCACGTTGCGAAATCAATAATGTTACTGATGTCAATATGTTTGACAGTATTTTGACCGCGCCGAGTCAAGTTTACTTTTCACACAGTCAGGGCCGGTTTAAGACCATTGGGGGCCCTGAAGCGGAAAAGTACATAGGGCCCCCACTCGATTTAGTATTAGTCATCGGCTCGTAGTACAGGTACAACAGAGTAGGCTTCTTGTAAGGAAGCAACTTTGAAACAAATGTAGAGTACTTTTAATTGAATTTTTATTAGTATATTATGATTACGGATAATTTAGGGGCTCATCATGAAAAAGTGTTACGTTATCTTTATGATGGGGGCACTCTCTTTACATTTTCAAAAAGGTCTCTAAATTATATAGAAGTGGGTCATGTTATTTTTAACTTTTATGGTGAACTGTTTTTTTAGTAATTTTTAAAAGTCTTTGGTCGTGGGGCCCTGAAGCGATCACTCCAACCGCTGCGCCCTTAATACGGGCCTGCACACAGCACACAGAAAGGAACCAGTGTCCGTCGCTACAGAGTAGCTATGTTTATTGCAAAAAAAGTACCCGAGTTAGTGACTTAGATACCTTTCTGCGCTAAGGAACAATTTTCAATTTGGATTTTCTTGGCCTTAGCCTAATGTGACTGACGTCCTGTTTGCATTAAAAGATGTAACTAGGATGTAATTCTATTAAGTTCTTGTCAAGCATACCGCTGCAACATCACCGTTATTTGGTGTACATTTGGGGGATAGTAAGGTTAGCACATCCCACAACTCATTCCAGCATGTACAAAACAAATTCACTAGGGTTACAGTTCGTTGAGTTTGGAGGCCAAGTCAGTGTAAAAAAAATCATTGTGATTCTTCATCAAACAGTATGTAGTGATCTGAGCTCGATGATAGTGTGTTATCGGGTTCGAAGATGGCGGGTTCGGAAAACGACAGTTGACATTTGAAAAGCACGAATGCAAATGTAATATGGAATAAACCAGGTGTTTCAATTCGTTATTTTCCGAAATCTTTCAATAAACTTGAGGGCCACTCAACGTGAAGCGAATCGATTCTACTTTCAAATTCACTTCTTTTCAACCCTGAGCGATGAAAATTAAACACTGAGTAATGCCTTGTTTAGATTACTAATATTTTACGATGGTAGAACATATGGGTAAAACTAACTTGCGTTCAGACTATCGAACTTAACTAGGTTATCGTACTTGTTCTTCCATTGTCTGTAAAGAAACAGTTTGAGGTTCCTGTGGTTGAGTAAAGAATTTGCTTCTTACACGGGAGAGGATTAAATTATAAAAAATGAACACAAATGAATTGATTATAGCATCACATTTTGCAGATTAGTTCTGCCATCATTTTTTATATTTTAAAAGTAGTACGCACCTCTATTATACTATATATTTGGATAAAGAAAGAAATAAACTCACGAAGTGATTCGTGCCTATTAAGTAACTTGCGTTTAGACAGTCGTTTCTTACTAACGTTACGAGATAACCGTCGTAAGTTGACGCTAGTTGAATTTGAAACGCGCATTAACGGTAACTATCGTTTACATTACTAAAATGAACTCAGGTTAACGTTAACCATGGTAAAATGTTAGTAATGTAAAGAAGGCATAAAACATGTATTCACTTCTTTTCAACCCTGAGCGATGAAAATGCTTATTTTACGATGGTAGAACATATGGGTAAAAGTAACTTGCGTTCAGACTATCGAACTTAACTTGGTTATCATACTTGTTCTTCCATTGTCTGTAAAGAAACAGTTTGAGATTTCTGTGATTGAGTAAAGAATTTGCTTCTTACACGGGAGAGAATTATCTTTCAAGATAAGAGGGAGTGGGCTATTCCAATCAAATGTGTTTCCAATATGAGTGGCAAGCCATGCGAAAAGATCTGATTCCTAGCGAAAGTGTTTCCGACTTTCTGTACATCCCAGCACATTTTACAATTATCCTTACTTTTCTTACTCTTTACTTAAACACTCGATTAAAAGCAATCTTAAAATTTACTTTCTACAATCGTAAGGTAGCTAAAAGTTTGAGTGGCATTCTGCCAGCTCTAGGGACTTCCTCCAACACAGGACTCGGCTTGAAACTTTTAGCAACGCAAGCTTTCATTAAAATCAGCCCTTATATCTATCAACACGCGTTTCAATTGGTTACTCAACCTCAAATAAGTGGTTTATACTTCTGTACATCCCAACACATTTTACAATTCTCCTTACTTTTCTTACTCTTTACTTAAACGCTCGATTAAAACCAATCTTAAAATTTACTTTCTACAATCGTAAGGTAGCTAAAAGTTCGAGGAACACTCTTCCACCTCTAGGAACTTCCTTCGACAGAGGACTCGGCTCGAAACTTTTACCAACGCAAGCTTTCATGTAAAGTTCTGATGATTATGATTTTACTAAATACTCAATTCAATCAGACTTTACAATTAGGTTATTCTGATCAACAGTTATAATAGTTATTATATACAAGAAACATTCTAACCAATTCAAATCGTAATCTGTAACCACATTCTCTAAACTAGTTTAAAAATTTCTCAATAGATGGCGCTAAAATATTTTCGTATTACCCTACCAACAATTTTAATGATAAAATAACTGTTTGTTTTTTCTTTTATGCAGAAATGATTTTAAATATACTTTTGTACTCTACCAAACATAAATTAAACAAGAGACGACTTCATAATTATTTTTAACTTAATATCAAATTCTCATAATAACTTTACTGTATTTTATCCCATATAAGAAGGCCTACAATTTTTCCAAGTTTGATCTCAAATATGACGACACCTGGCTCTCGTAAAATGGACGAAACATTGGCATCTAACATACCTACTGTGCACACCGGACTTCCTCAAGTCGTACTAGGTCCTCACCAATCAGCAGTAATAGAAAAGCGGAAAATTCAAAGTAGATCTCATCGATCACGTTCAAGGTCTCCTGTTCAAAACAAAAGACAGCATAATCTGAGTGAGTCTTCAAATGAGAGAAACCTGCACATGGAACTCGGAAATGAAAATGAGACAAACAAACCTCAGATTTATAATTTCCTGCTATCAAACTTCGACACAAAATTCCAAAACAACAAACAGATATTTCTCCAGCTGACTAAATACATACCACGAGCAGCAATAAATCAAATCATCCCAACTAGGAACGGCTACATTCTGAAATCTCCTGACCCGAACCTACTGAAAACTATTAGGGATAAGTGCTCATTTGAAATATTCGGGAAAAGCGCGAAGATCACACAGCTTGACAAACGTGAACCGAGACAAATGCCACCTCCTAGATCAGCACCAGCTTTATCAGTGGTAATCCGTGGAGTTCTACCATCATACACAGACGATGAGATACATAACGAATTACAGCAAGAAGGATATTCTATTATCAAATGTATCCGCATCATGTGCAAGGCAGGACCAACCTACATGGTAAGGGTACTAACCAAATCGCAAGAAACCATAGATGACTTACTAACTAACGGGGCTATGATATACTGGAAAAGACACCGGGTAGAACCATCGCAAACAACTCAACCACAACCCATACGTTGCGAGAAGTACCAAACGTACAATGAGCACACGACAGCCAAATGTACGAAACAACCGAAATGTGGATTCTGCGCTGGGCCACACAATACCCGACAATGTACAAACTTACAGGAACAACCAAAATGCTCACAATGCAATGAACCACACCCAACTTACAGCTACAAGTGTAAAGCAAAACCAGCACCTGAAGAACAAAAACCACATCTTGTAGTACCAGTAAGAACGCATGAAAAAACAGATCAAACTACATCCACATCAGCTCAACACACTTCAATATACCAACCAGTGACAATAGAACAAATGTTTGGCTTCAAAACCATGGCATTACCAAATATACATCCGTTCTTAAGACCTCATATACTGCAACAAGTACAATATGCAGCAAAAGCCATACTCCAAGTCAACTTCAATGCTACATACTCTGGACCGTACGTACACTTCCATGCATCGCATTATGAAACCACAGTATAAAGCCAAACAAAACAGCAATAAACTTGTATGTTTCCTCGCCATGGCTCTTGCTTTCTTATTCATGAATATAAGATCAGTAACTAAGAACAAAATACTATTCGATCAACTCCTAGTGGATGAGAACATCAGTACCTTCCTACTAAATGAAACCAACCTAACACCAAAAATACAATGCAAAATAAGAAATAACCAAATTATAAGAAATGACAGCAAGACAAATGCACTAAGGGCAAACGGCGGGGTACTCTTAGGCTTCCAGGCGTCAATAGCCTATAGGCTATACAAACCTAACATAGCAAATCTACCGGAGCATCTCATCGCAACACTGTATTTTAAATATCTATATATCACAGTAGCCACAATATATGTCAGACCCACACATCAAATACCATATGAATTCTTTCAGTACATATCAAACAACTTCCGTAACTATATTATCATGGCTGACATAAACCTTCACAGCAGAACAGCCCGACAGAAGACCAGATTCAGCAACTTTATAACTACCAATACTACTGGCGAAATCCACAAATTACCTCGCCACACACGACCCATTAGCAATACCACACCAGATATAGTAATAACATCATCTAACCTTTCAAGTCGCTGTCTGATAGAAGTACTAGACACTATCGGAAGCGTCCACGATACAGTAAAGCTTACACTAAACTGCCATAATCAAGCCACCAAAAACCAAAAGCCATTTCTACGCACAATTCCTCGCTTTGATAAGGCGAACTGGACCAAGTTCCGTACAACAATAGAACAAGAAACCGGTCACCTAACTGCACCTGTAACAGAAGAAAACCTCTACTGGACCGTAGACAGAATGACAATGGCACTCAAAGATGCAAGCAAAGCACACATCCCAACATACTCAACTACAAATTCTAAGCCAAAACTACCACCACAGTACCCACCAATGATAAAACGTTCCAGACAACTTTACAAAGAATATCTGCGTACCGGCAACTTAGAAGCCTTACGTCACCATAGGCAGCTTCAAAGGACGATCACCAGCTATCTAAAAGCCTACAAACTAAGAAGCTGGATTAAAACCTGCAACTCACTAGGAGAAACGAGTCACCCGACCAAATATTGGAAAAGGTTTAAGATGCTTACCGGCCAATACACTTCAACCCCATACGCATTGCTACAGAATAACATGCCACTAACAACGGACCAAGAAAAAGCCGACGCCTTTGCCGAATACCTACAAGATGTATTCACACCACCTCCTCAACCATATCGCCACCCAGTAGATCGGCTAAATCCAGAATCCCCAGCACTTCAACCCAATATCAGTCATACGCTGCCAGAAACTAATTCTCTCACTGAAGAAATAACCACTGACGAAATCAATCGATCCATAGCTAACAAACGAAACTCCGCACCAGGCATAGACAACATAAGCTATCGTCATATCAAAGAAGCTCCCGCATCTTTCATACAATTACTGGCAATAATATATACATTTATCCTACGTACAGGCTTCATACCCCAGGATTGGAAAATATCAAAAACGCTAATGTTCCCGAAACCTAACAAACCATCAAACTCCGTTAGCTCATACCGGCCAATACAACTAACAACTGCATTCAGTAAAATTCTAGAACGAATATTGGTGTACAGATTACATCAACACATCACAGAGCACAGCCTACTACCGATATACCAAGCCGGCTTCCGACCAAAATTCAGTATAAATGACCAGCTGCTAAGACTCACGAACTTAATAGTACAAAATTACAACTCACTAAATCCATCCTGTTTAGTACTGTTCGATTTGGAAAAAGCATTCGACAAGGTGTGGCACAAAGGGCTTATCTACAAACTTATTAAACATAAACTTCCTGGGGCATATATAAGGTTCACGTACCAGTTTCTCACAAACAGATTATCCTACGTAAATATAAACAACACCAGTTCACATCCATATGTCATCTACAGTGGTGTACCGCAGGGCTCTGCACTCTCACCATTACTCTACCTTCTATATGTAGCAGACTTCCAAAGCCTACCAAACAACATCCATGTATTTCAATATGCAGACGATACTGCATTCCTGGCTGCAGCTAAAACCATACAAAGTATAAACAATAGCCTGAACACCTCAATTTCTAGCTTCGTAACATGGTGCAACAAATGGCGTCTTAAAATCAATTCCACTAAAACCCAAGCCATAGTCTTTATACCACATAAAAGGCGATCCAAGGTGCATAGAAACCCAAACAAATTATCCATCATGGTCGAAAATACTGTAATAAAACCAGAAAAACAGGTTACGTATCTAGGCATAACATTTGACCATAACCTAACGTGGCGGCCATACCTAAACAAAGTTACAGAGAAACATACAACAGATTGAACCTTCTAAGAAGACTAACAGGCACCACATGGGGACTGCGCCCAGAAACAATACTGAAGACGTACAAAGCCTTTTTAAGACCGGTACTTACATATGGCTTCACAGCGTGGATCACAGCAGCAGAATTCTATTATGAGAAACTAAAAGTCCTGGAGCGTCACGCTTTCCGAGTTGCTTTCCGGATTAAACTGCCCAGCCCGACTAGAGAACTATACGACCAAGTCCCGTTTGACAACATCCTGCATCACATAGAACAACATAGAACAACTACGATTAAAATATACAAGCACAAGATTTCAAAATGACCATCCACTACTCGTGGATGCTATCCAGAGTGACATAAGCTTTAATCCGAGACAGTTAATCATCCAAACACCACTTTCTTTACTAAGTACAATATACAAGAATTCCATTACTGCCGAACACGAGGATTACGAAATAGCCGACGCACTTTCAATTATAGACTGCCCACAATATATAGCATCTTTCAAGGTACACTAAACAAATTAAACAAAACAACATAAATAAAACACTTCAAAATTTAGACAATAAATTTTCCTACAGGCAACGAGCAATACATGGAAAGCGACAATAATCACAACAGAAACAAAAGCAAGCGATGATAGAAGTTATTAAAGAATCACATAGAACATCGACTTTATTATAAAACACTAATGCTTAAATTTAAACTCATCCCGAAATGAGGGCGTAACCCTCGAGAGGGGCTAACCCAAGGGTTAGCAGCAAAAAAAAATTCCAAGTTATTCCAGGAAGCCACCCTGGAAAATAAAAATACGGCGTTAGAAGCAAACCAACTAAAAAAATGTACATTTTTTTTACCAAAAAAAGAAAAGGATGTACCCTTTATTCATTCGTTCCAACTTCGTCTTAATTCGTTTCTTTCCAACTTTGCTCCCGTGTTTCTAAACCTGTTCGGTCTTTCAGTTTTTATTGAACGTTGTTTCCAACTCTGTTGTTTTAGTCAGTTGTTTCCCTACATTTTGTTGGCAATCCTGTCTTGTTCCTTTATTTCTATGCATTTGGTTAGTAACCCTGTCTTGTTCCTTTATTTCCATGCATTTGGTTATCATCGCTCTTTCGTTCCTCTTTCCTCATCTTCTAGAGGAATGACCTTTCCAGGTGCCATCTTAAAATTCAGTCTTTGCTGCAATAACGATTATGTAATACCTTTTCCCCAACTGTCATAGCGTTGTTCAATCAGCCCCTTGACGTCACCTAGGATCTTGTTCAAACTGGACTTTGTTATTATGAAATCGGAATTTCCACTTCATCACCAACTATGATAACGCCATCTTACTTTTCAGTGTTTCTTCTATTAAAGCATTATGCAATCCTTCCAAATTTTCCCACAATCTTGAACAATCAACACTGCTGACGTCACCACCTACCACTTGCGAAACCACGCTCCATGGCGG
Source organism: Lepisma saccharinum (assembly GCA_022664845.1). NCBI lineage: Eukaryota > Metazoa > Arthropoda > Insecta > Zygentoma > Lepismatidae > Lepisma > Lepisma saccharinum. The sequence goes on along the minus strand of JAGDQP010000436.1, from coordinate 151,348 downwards.
CCATCTTAAAATTCAGTCTTTTCTCCAATAACGATTGCGTAATACCTTTTTCCACCCACATTTCACTCATAGCCTTGTAGAATCCCCCCTGCTGACGTCAGCAGCCACCTCTAGGCACATCCAACCATAAACTATTTGCGAAACCACTGGACTACGCGGCTCCATGGCTGCCATCATGGAATTCAGTCTTTTCTCCAATAACAATTGCGTAATACCTTTACCCACCAACATTTCACTCATAGCCTTGCTCAATCACCCCTGCTGACGTCAGCAGCCACCTCCAAGCACAAACTACTTTCCAAACACGCAACTACGTGGCTACATGGCGGCCATCTTGAAATTAAGAGAAACCCGACCGATATCTACTTGCTGGCAGTAAAGCGTTTATGGTGCTATATTATTGACTGTAGTGTGTTTGTACTTGAGTTAATTACTTGAGTGAGAGAACGAGCTTACCTACCATTTAAAGGCTAAGTTAAAATAACAAACGATATTAATATTTATTTTTTTAGTTTGAGATAACATTACTTGGGAGAGAGAAAAGAACTATACTAAATGAGAAAAATTTATTTTTCAACTGTCCATGTGACTTTTAAACTTTTGACTTTGGCTCATTACGATTTCTCTTTACTTGTTAAAATTTACACCTATGCCCCAACCGGGACATCAAGCCCATGGCCTAGCACCACAGATCGCTTGGTCATTCGGCCGAGTTAGATGTCTCGCATTCATCAATACTTAGTTTATATTTATCTTTTGCCATTTTTTGTTTATGAGTTAGTTAAAACATATTTTCTATTGGGATCTTACCTCAATGTTTACTCCTACTTAAATTGCTCATTTACTCTAAGTAATAACATTCGTTTTTAGTTAATAAAGATTACAGCAAGCTTTGTAGGTATGTGCTAGGAAATTAGATGTGTCGTAAAACATTATTTTTATATGGATGAGTCTAGCAACTTTTGACTTTGACCCATTAGGATTTGCCTTTACTTGTTAAAATTCACACCGATGCCCCCTACCGGGACTCTGGAGCCAATGGTCTATGAGCACAGACCGCTTACTTACCCGGCCGACTTAGGTGTGTTGCCTTCGTCAATGTTCTGTTTATATTTGTCTTTAGTCGTTTTCCGTTCATGAAATAGCTATAAATATATTTTCTATTAGAATATTCGTACATTTTTTCTAAGTATAAATTTAATTTATCTACTCTTTACACAGTGTTTAGTTAATAATTCTTAAGATCATATTACAGATAATATTTCAGCAAGAAACTTATATTACCTTTTAATTTATTAATGAAACACATATGTTTTAAAATATATCATATGATTATCTAAAATTCACCGAAAGATGTCACTACCTCTTAGATCCATGAAAGTGGAAGCCACAGTAAGCTAAGTAGATATCGGGTGACTTTCACTGAATTCCAAGATGGCCGCCATGGAGCGTCGTAGTTTAGTGGTTTCGCAAGTGCCAGGTGTTGTAGAGGTGGCTGCTGACGTCAGCAGTGTTGATTTTTCAAGACTGTGGGGGAAATTTAGAAGGATTGCATAATGCTTTATTAGAAGATACACTGAAAAGTAAGATGGCGTCGTCGTAGTTGGTGATGAAGTGGAAATTCCAATTTCATAATAGCAAAGTCCAGTTTGAACAAGATCCTAGGTGACATCAGCAGCGCTGATTGTACAAGGCTATGACAGTTGGGGAAAATATATTACACAATCGTTTCTTGTTTATTGTAATATCATTGACTAAGCTAATTTTAATAAGGATTCATATCAATTGAGCAGTATGATTCCATTTATGTGTATTGTCTTTGGTAAATGGATAATAATACTAATGTATTGTTTTTATACTTTTTTCAGCAATATGAGCGAATTCAAGAACGCCGTTGATGCTTTTTTAACATGTTAAGCTGAAGTAGGGTATGGAAAGTAGGAGACAATACTGAACATCTGGAGACAGGTATGTAATTACTCAGTCAATGGCTGCCTTCCCACTATATCCATTCTGTTTAGCTTTATTGACAAACTTTGTGAACAATCCAGGGGGATGAAGACATGTGTAGACGCATTTTGGCTGCTTGTGAGAGCAAGGAAGATATTGTTAATTTAGGTATGGGGTTTTCTTCAGTAAAGATGAAATTGTGCGATTTGAGTGGCAGCATTATTCCATCTTCGTATATCCAGTGGATAAGGAAGGAGGGAGAGTAGTTGCTATGTTCTTAGGGTTACTACCTCATGTGGTGATTGGTGATTCAGAGATTTATGTTCGTGTGAACGAAGATGAATCTCTGACCATCATTCCTCGTAGGGGTCTGTCCTTCCTTTCCCATTCAGCGTAACTTCTAAGATAGATAATGCCACCACTCAATCTACTTCAATTGTGACTTGTTATAGTGCTTGCACTACCACCACCACCTCTATAGCAAACACAATTATCTGTGTCCTTCCCAATTCTATCATTTATTGCACCACCACTAGAATATGTTCTCCTACGATATCCTCTTCCTCGGCACTCATGCCACCACCACCACCACCTGCACCTATTCCCTCTACATCTATGAATGAACCCTCTACCTCTACCTATCCAATCCCGACGAATTCTCTTAATCATTTACCAAGTACTTCATTTTCTGTTTCTATTCCTAGTACCAGCGATGCAGACTTTCACAGCGTTGATAGGGAAAGTTTGAATGGTGAAAATATCAAGAGTGTGTGAGTAGATAGGGATTCTCAAGAACATAATATTGTGGAAATGTCGCAGACGGGGAACGAAGTATGTAATGAATTTTTTTATTTTTAAAGGGGAGGGGGATATTTTCAAGGATATAGCAGAGTTACAGAGGGAAGATGCAAGTCAGTGGGTGAATGAGAATGCCTATCCCCAGCTACATGGAACAAGGGGAAACATATTTGCAGTGATATCCCGCCGTAATCGAGAATACACTAGATTCCCTCTACGTGGACTAGAGGTTACCATACGTGTTCGAGAGCCGGGTCGTATTTTAAACTCGAGCAATATGTTGAGGCCCTGTTCACATTTTCTCTCGAACAGATATTGTCAGATGTCGACCAAGATGGTTACATTGGGTTTAGCATAGACAGTTCGAGCGACACCCTCAGGCGCCACGGTTATATTCCATGGAGAAAACGTCCGTATATGACGGTTAATCGTATTCTTTCCACTTTGGAAAATATTTTGAATTCCAACGAGGTATTTTTCCTTGGTGAAAGGATGATGATCAAATGTCATATTACGGATCCGATACGTGGACAGGGTCAACGGAATGATAAAAAGTATCTCCCGGTGGAGGAATACTTGGAAAAAATATCATTCCCGTTCCAAGCTTCCCTGGCGATGGGGAGTATGATTGCCTCGCGCGCGCTCTTTGTCTGGCTCGAATTAGAGCACCACCACAGACAAAACAGGCACAGAATAGAGCATACTATATGCGTAATACACCAAAGGCTTGAATTAAGGAAGGAAAAGTTATGCGAAGCTGCAGGTGTTGAATTGAAAGGGAAAAAATGGTGGGGATATTGTGGAATTGGACAATTTCCAATCTCATTTTGGTGATATTTACTAAACTGTTGTATATGTACGTACTCCTATGACAAGGGATTTTACTATATGGTTTCGGGGGCAGAGTGCCTTTTCTAGTAAGAAGCTATTCTTGTTTTATGAAAACCATTACTTCGTAGTGATTTCTTGTTTAAAATCCTTTTTCGATAAAAGGGGGTATTGTTATGATTGTCTTACCCCTATAATAATCGTATTAACCACAGGTGTGAGTATCAATGTGAAATGTGTGAGGAGAGAGATATCGTTAGGGATGATGATGAAGAGAGTAATATTAAATGCGATTATTGTTTTAGAACATTTCCTACTCTTTCGTGCTATCGCACCCATAGCATAAAAGAGAATAGTAAGTCCCTATGTCACTACGTGAAACTTTGTCCAAAGTGTGGAGTTAAAATAATTCTCGTCGTTAAAAACTGATCACGTTTGTGGGGAACGTTTTTGTACTATATGTCTGACGCATGTTGAACCGACGCACTTCTGTTTCGTTATGAAGTTACAGAAGAGGCCTATTAAAAACTTCTTGTACGTTGTTTTCGATGTAGAAACTAAACTACTAGCATAGAATAAAAAGGAAGAGAGTGAGCATCGTGCAAACCTAATTTGTGCTTCTCATCGTTGCCATGAATGTAAGGATAAGGAAGTGGAGTATAAATGTTATGTATGTGCTAATGCAGAAGGTGATCGAGACCTTATGTTTCATGACATGCAACCATTTGTCATCCACGTCCTTAATCAAGGTCGAAAGTTTGAGAGAGTGCTGGGGATTGCACATAACAGTTCCCGTTTAGATACTTTACTAGTAGCAAGGGATCTCATCGAAAAACAACACTTTTCCCCTAAAATTATTACACAAGGTCAGAAAATTATTCAATTATCAGTCGGGAAATTTTTTAAGGACAGCTTTTCGTTTTTAGGGGAAAAGTTATCAAAATAACCGAAAACCATGAGATTAGAAGGACTCAAGAAGGGCGACTTTCCGTTCTTATTTAATACCAAAGGAAACGAGAATCATGTAGGACCATGGCCTCACTTCGATTTCTATGACCTGGATTCCAAATCCGAGGAAGAAGGGAAGGATCTTCGAGAGTGGTATGATACCGTGGAAGATAAGACGTTCAACATGCAGAAAAAAATGCTCGAGTATTGCAAGAACGATGCATTTCTTCTCACACAAGCTGTGATTAAGTTTTCGCATCTGATCGAAGAAAAAACAGGTGGTATTCAATGTTTTCTCGAGACCTGTACCATAGCTGCCTGTGCAATGCAATGTTTCAGGTCTTTATACGTACCAGAGAATACCATCCCCGTCATTCCTCCAAAGGGGTTCCAATACGGCAGTCATTTTAGTAAAAATCTTTACAATGGTTGAAGTATATGAAGTCTCTTGACTCAAATGTTAAAATTCGAACTGTTGCTAATGGGGGCGAAATAGCATTTGGTAAATATAAATTGGATGGTTATGACGAGAAAAATAGTACTATGGATGCTATTGGTATGGTCATACCTGTATTCAACAACTTCGTCATTATCCTTTGGGTGACGAACAACGAGTGACGTTGCAAAACAGGTATGAGGCAACAAAGATTCGGAAACAATATCTAGAGAAGTGGGGTTTAAAAGTTATTGAAATCTGGGAATGTCAGTGGAATGAGCAAGTACGAAATTCCCCTCACATTCAGGATTTCATTAAAATGCAATGTAAGGAAATTGAAGGTTTCCGTATTCCTAAGGAAAGTTTTAAGGGAGAGAGATCTGAATGTTTTCGTTCATTTTATGAATGCAAAGATGATGAGTACATCCTCTACGTAGATGTCACTTCTCTTTATCCATGGGTAATGTCGAGGAAGCTTCTTCCTACCGGGAAGCCTATTATTCACAGAGGAAAAGATATCCTGAAGCCAGAGGATATCCATGGTGTTGTATTCTGTAAGGTGTTAGCTCCACAAAAGTCAGACATTCCGATCCTTTAATACAATGCAAACATCTAGTGTTTGTACTTTGTAGGCTTTATATGGAGGCAATGAAAAAAGGGGAATGTAATCATGATGACGAACAACGGTGCTTCAACTAGACATTTTGCACTCCCGAATTACAAAAAGCTATTGAAAACGGCTACAAAGTCCTTAAAACGTATGAAATTTGGAAGTTAAAAATGACTTAGGAAGTTCTAAAGGACTAGTTGAATACTTTCCTGAAAATGAAGCAGGAAGCTAGTGACTTTCCCTCCGAATGTAAGACTGAGGAGGAAAAACAGTCTTACATTCGAGACTATGCTGAACATCAAGGAATAACGCTTGAGTATGATAAAATAAGTTATAATGCTGGCCTGAGGTATTTCGCGATACTATTTTTAAATTCTCTGTTTCGAAAGTGGGGGAAGAGAACAGATTTACCTCAGACTATGGTTGTATCTGATGCCCAATCATTTTTAGAAATCATAAGAGCGCCGCATTTACGAGTTCAATCCGTCGTTCCTATTGGGCAAAGCAAACTCGTAGTAACATATAAATACTGTGAAAATGTAAATAGACCATATCCCTTTCCAAATCCTATTTCAGCTGCTTTTATATCATCCTGGGCCAGACTTACAAGGAAAGTACCCGAAGTGAGGACTCGAGTTGCTCATCAAGTGATACCTTAAATTGAAGCTAGTGACGAGTATAGTTCACCTATGAAATCCTAGCTGTAGAGCTACAGAAATAAAAAGCTTATGGCGGGTCAAAGTTCAAAGAGAAAGCGAATTGTATTAAAA
>JAGDQP010000436.1:123222-144908 GCA_022664845.1 Lepisma saccharinum | reverse complement strand
TGTGAAAGACAGAGGCACGTACAAAGTACTACACATTGATACAATCAATAAGTAAGTCGTCAATGAAGGCGTGTGATAAGCAGATACTTTGCTCACAATGAGCACACTTGACAAGAGATGTTCTCACATCAGGTCTTGTAACACTCGTCACGTATATTAGAATCAATAGAAAAATCCAATGGAGAAATCCTGGTCTCGGGCTCCTCATCCAAGTAGCCGCTTTTGTAAAACACAAACCTGATCATGTTGCGAAATCGTGAGGCGCTGAATTGGAAGAGAGTGAAAGACTGCATTCGTAAAATGTTATCCCGATGACAGAGATTAATTTCCCAGGAAGCGATAACTGTGTCAGTAATGAACCTGATAAATGATTTATATGGACGGAATAAGTAAACATCAAGTGGTTGGATGAAACCAGTGCAACCCCAGGAATTAAACGTTTGAACAATGTTATATGATTAGAGCATAATTCATTTGATACGTTATCATCCTTATTTGCACTCCATGAATCCAGCAAAAGCAAGACTTTATCACGATCGGCAGGCAGACTATTCCAGAATACAGAATAAAACTCTTTTAAATCACTTTTGTTCATGTTTGCAGTCTTTCCTGGATGGGACACTATGTTATCGGGATCTTTTTGCTTATTTCCTGGAAACTGACCACTGGATGCGGATACAAGAACGTACATCGGACGCAATATTTCACCATCCATGGAAATAACCGGCATGATCATATATGAATGAGTAGTAGCACTGACTGATCCAAATGCACCTCTTACAACCACCGTACCTTTAGTCCTATGAGTCCTGTATGCATGGAGTTCCTTGTCAAATCGACTTTGATCAGCATTGAATACTTGACGAGGATTCAGGTCTTCTAGTAAAATAAGTTCTTTCATGGACGTAATAAATGTCGTAGATAAGTGATTTAATTCAGCCTCTTTTGATTTCCACGTTTTGCTACCCCTATGCGTGATAGAACGACTGACGATATTTTTTCTCTTTTTAAAATTAGACAGCCAGTGACGAGATGCCTTGAATTGTAGAGTATTATCCGGATCTAGCTCTTTACTTATCTGAAGAGCCCAAAAGCGAAGAGTCCTGTCGTGTATAATTGCACATCTCTCGGCCTTTTCTTTGAATTTATCGTGAACTGCTGCATTAAGTTTCTTATAACTGGGTTTTTGCCTTTTTCTCATATTCAGAGGATGTTTTTCGATTGAATTAATCTATACTGTGACGTGACAGATGAAAATTTCCTTCGTTTCTTTTCCGGGTTCTCATTGTGTGTCCAAAACATGTAAGCTGCTTCTTTATAATCATCGTCCAAGATGTGTTTTGTTTGTTTTTTTGGCGAAGGCTGATATTCTTCACCTGAAGAAGTTACAGGTGTCGGAAACTCTTGATGTGTTTGAGAATCTTGCGATGTACTTGGCATTTCCTCATCAGAGACGCCATCACCGTAGTCTCCATCATAGCTTTCATCACTGTCACCAGCAAATCCAAGTGTTCTAACTTCTTCTATGATTTCCATCTTGTCCTCAAGTATCTCCACTATTTGTTTGTACAATGAATCTTCATATCTATTCATTCTCCTATTAACAAATCTATAATTCTCATACAGAGCATGAACGATAGCACCTGCTTCCATGTTCTGGAACGAAAAGAGAAAAGACCTTTCATTGACATCAATAACAGGAGCAAACATGCACAAGGACATTCATACACGAATAAAAGAAAGCGGGATATCAGGCAGAGAGAGGGATATCATTCTACACATTACATTAATTGGGAGCAACGAACGACGTATTAGCATCGGGCTAATAGGCAAAACATGGACATCACAAGCAGCTAAAATTCGGCTTCTATTTGAAATTTGACCCGCCTTAACCTTGTTATTACTGGAGCTCTGCAGCTAGGATTTCACAGGTGTACTATACTCGTCGCTAGCTTTAATTTAAGGTATCACTTGATGAGCAACTCGAGTCCTCACTTCGGGTACATTACTTGTTAGATTATATGCACTCATGGAGGTTGTAGGTATTGAATTTTTACTCTATGCTGTCACTGACTCAATTAAGTATGCGCAAAAAAGGAATCTACCACTCAGTTTCCCCACTGGGAACTATTTTTGTGATTTAACGGATGAGACCGAACCAGGGTGGGAGATTCGGAAATTCGTGGCGTTGGGGACGAAAAATTATAGTTTTAAAGAACATGAATTGAGGGAAGATGAAGAAAAGTTTAGGCACACTTAGGGATATTACTTTAAATGAACGGGCGGGAAAAGTGATTGATTTTGACCATTTTTATAATGTAGTGAAAGAGAAATATGAAAAGAAAGATGTGACTAACCCATCAGAAGGTTGCCTGGGTACAAAATTGTAAGCAGACCTGAACATAAGACACATCAAATTGTAAATAATAAAAGGAAACTAAAAGATATAAATGACAAAGATGACTTTTGCTCACTACCGTATGACTTTAAACGACGAAAAACGTAATAGTTTACTCCTTTTTTCATGTAAGTTTGCATGTGTGTGTTCCCTTACGATGATATAAGAGGAATTTTTTTCAGATAATTATTTCATTTGATATCAAGATGTTGCCCTTTCAACACCCTTGTACTATGATGATCAGCGGTCCATGCCTTTCAGGGAAAACTACTTTTGTTACAAAATTACTACAACATAGGGATAAAATGTTCACTACCAACTTCAAAGAAGTTATTTGGTGCTATGGTGCGGTAGTACCAATTCTTTCACCCTCCCTTTCTAAAATTCGATTTGTTAAAGGAATACCAGATATGAATAATTTTAAAATTGAGTCGAATTCTTTAATTATTTTAGATGATTTAATGAATGAAACAAATGGAGACGTTAGTAATTTGTTTATGAAATACGCACATCATAAAAATTTATCAGTTATCTTTATAGCTCAAAACTTATTTACAAAAGGGAAAGATTCTCGTAACATTTCTTTAAATAGTCACTATATCGTAATTTTTTAAAATCCAAGATATAAATTACAAATTGAGTATTTAACTCGACAAATTATGCCTCATCATAGCAAGGGTGTTGTAGATGTCTTTCAAAAAGCTACTGCGAAACCACATTCATATTTACTTTTTGATTTAACGTACTCTTTGCAAGTGTAAGGGGAAAAAGCGTAAAATATTACTTCAACACGCATCTGGTAACTTAATTCGAACTGTTGCTCAAGTTGGTATAAATCTTTTAAAGGGTAACATTAAAGTCTCTCATCATCAGAAACAAAGACTACGTCGTCATAAAAAGACGTTATGTGCTCTGTCTCTCTCAAACCTTTAAGTATAAAAAGTAAACTGTTAATGCAAAAGGGTGGAGCATTATTACCTTTATTAATTGGATCCATTTTAAGTGCTGTGGCTGGAAGTTTATTTAGAAGATAACATGTCTCACTCACAATTTCAAAAAATGATACTCATACCTGAAGATGTTTCTACTCAACTTGTTTCTCGAATGAAACCTAGCGTTTCTCACCAAGAACGTTTAGATTAAGAAGTGTCTGATATTTTAAATCGTACTGATCTTTCAATGAAGCAAAAATGAAAATTATCCTAAAGCATTACATAGATACTTGGAACATACTCTGTCTGTTCAAAAGCCTGTTGCAATACCTCTTTTTGATCAGGAAGGAAGTTATAAAAATTCACTACATTTATTTTCATTAATTTTAGAATCAATGGCAAAAAGGTTAGTTAAAAAAACATCAACATTATTAAATCTCTTGCTGAGTTCAAATCGTATTAGTTAGTATCAGAATGGTGTAGTAAGCATTAATAATAACGCACTCCCAGGATCAAATATTATTGATTTCATTCATGACGTTATTCGAAAACGTACGTCAATATATCCTGTAGGTATTGATGTATTTAAGTCATTTTTAGAGACATTATTGTTCCTAATGAATTATTCAACTTTCAATTTGGTGCTGGTGCTGTTAGTAGTATTGTTCCTTTCATTTCTGAAAAGAAAAAGAAGCAGTGGACGAAAAATATTATTTCCGAAAATAAAAAAGTAGTAAACTTAATAATAATTTAAAATATATTTTCAAAAATTATAAACACTACAAGTTTTAAGTATGTCACTATCAAAGTTGTATTATACATATTCAGATCAAACATCTCTGGGTAGTATTTCTAAATTAGAACGAAAGACTGGTATACAAAGAAATAAAATTCAAAAGTGGTTAGCTTCACAAGATACATATACTTTACATGCCCCTGTTCGTAATAATTTTTCACGGAAAAATATTACGTAAGCGGTCCAAATGAACTATTGCAAATGGATTTAGTAGATATGTAAAACGTAGCAACATATAATGATGGTTATAAATATATTTTAAGTTGTGTTAATGCATTAAGTAGATTTGAAATTTGTATTCTGGTAAAAAATAAAACAGTTCCCGTTATGGCTAGAGCAATTGAAGGTATTTTCAGTAGCTTTCGTTCCCCTCTACTACATTGTCAAACTGATTTAGGAACAGAATTTTATAATCAACATGTGAAACGTGTTTTCGAAAAGTATCATATTAATCATTATAGTGTACATTCCGAAATGAAGGCTGCGATCGTAGAAAGGTTTATTCGAACTTTAAAAGAGAATATTTACAAGTGCTTTTCTTCTGAAAATACGTATCGTTACATTAATAATCGTGACGATCTTGTACATAGTTACAATCACACTGTACATTCCACAATTAAAATTGCTCCTATAGAAGTTAATGAAGATAATACAAATCAAGTATGGGAAACATTATATGGAAAACGTGTTCAAAGTAAATGTAAATTTCAAAAGGGTGATTATGTTCGTATTAGTAAATATAAACATAAATTAGATATTTACCAAAATGGTCTCAGGAAATATTTATTGTAGATCTTTGTATTCAAAATACACAGCTAACATACAAAATTACAGATTGGAATGGAGAATTCATCAAAGGAATCTTTTACAGATAAGAATTGCAAGCGGTGGTTGTAGAAAAAAACATTTTTAATTGAAAAGGTATTAAAACGTAGTAAGGGTTGGATATATGTGAAATGGTTAGGATATCCCCCTAGTATGAATTCATGGGTTAAACAGAAATCTGTTCAGTCATCATGATGTCTTCTGAGCAACAAGATGAATTTTACATCACATTACCATCAAATGTGGGTAATAATATTTTTGAAAATAAGACTTCATCTTATACCACAAAGTAATGTCAACCCATTCATTTAGAAGGAAATTGGGGTGGTAGGGTTAAGTAATGTTTGTATACCAAGGAGTTTTTATAATATTCGAAAGGTAGAACAAGTAGTTGTTCATATTAATGGTAAAAGTGAATTGCGTTATGAAGTTAATTTTTATCCTGGATATTATGAATCAATTTCACATCTTGTTTTATTACTCCATCTTATCACAAATTATACTAAATCAAATCAAGGATAGTCTATTTTAGAAGCCCTACAACTTGATCGAGTATTACAAATTAGTATTTATCATAAAAGAATTCAAGCAGAAACTGAAGATTCTTCCTTTATAATTGAAAATATTCAAAAGGAAGCTCATGCTGACACTATTGAAAAAGATAATATTTTTTCATTTTACTATGATAAAGATAAAAATCAACATTTCATGAAATATAAACGAGATCACTGAAAACAGTATTTTGTGGGAATGACTAGTGGTTTACAAAATTTGTTAGGATTCTCAAATAATCCTCATGTAGAAATAGCTGGGGTACATTTTCAACCGAAATCAGAAAAACGAAAACCTATGTATATCAATGTTAATGCATCATTTGAATGTAACCTCGATTATATTATTCCTTCTGAAATGTTTGTCTTGACATTGTAAAAGATCAACCTATCCTTGGTAAACTCCTTCGCAAAATTAGTATCTTTGAATATCAATATGATAAAATGCATTCTTTTGTATTTGATCTTCCACACTATGTTAAAGTAGAAAAAAATATTTTGATACTCTACATGTGGACTTAAAAGATGAACAGGGAGAAAACTTACCATTTCAATTTGGTACTTCAATCATTACACTTCACTTTAAGGGGAAGAAATTATTTCGGAAAGTACGGTACGGATGATAGTTTTTACATTACACTTAGTTCGAATGCTAGTACAAATACATATAACAATAATCACCCATCACATTTTTTAAATATCTTTAATCATCGTATTTTTCTTAATAATTCATCGTGGATGGTAGTACTTAGTGAAATTCATATCCCCTTAACTTCATATAATGTAATTGAAGGTCAAAATATTATGTGGTATGAAACAGTAGATGGGGATAATGTAAAATATAGACTATCACCAGGATATTACCTGGTGTTACTGCCATTGTTAGAGGTTATGAATAAAATTACTCCAACATTAATTTGCTTTGATTTTTCAAATACTGTTACTATTGAAACGAATGCAAACATTAAATCACTTTATCTTTCACCCATACTTGCTTTACAATTAGGTTTCGAACCTAGTGTTAATCTTTTAAAATCAAAACAAGCTCGAAAACAGCCTTACATTGACATTGGGTACCCACATCAAGTATTTGTATACACTGACCTTATACAACCTCAATTTGTAGTTGGTACAAAAGCACCATTACTACGTATTGTAGCAATGTCTGATAGTAATCACGGTAAAGTACAGACAATAACATTTCAGAATGTACATTATTTTCCTTTAAGTAAACTTTCATTTGACACAATTGAAATACTACCAAAGGACCATGCAGGACGAAATATCTCATTCGCATCTGGGACATTGACCATAACACTTCACTTTCAACAACACTCGTGAAAATGAAAGTTCCACTTCATGGTAGAGGCATCCCTAATTTTGCTGGACCAGTTTATCAGCGTGGACATCGATTAGGGGGATTATTTCGTGGTCTCTTTCGATTTGCTATGCCACTTATTAAACAAGGAGCTAAAGCAGTTGGTCGACAAGCATTACAAACAGGAATGCAAGTTGCCGGAGATGTATCAGAAAATCGTCCATTTAAAGAATCAGTTTAAACTAGAATTCATCAGGCGGGTTCATCTTTAAGAACAAAAGCCGAAAATAAAATTAATCAGATGCTCAGTGGTAGTGGTAGACGACGGGCGCGTAAACGAAAAGTTCTTCTTCTTCCTCCTAAACGTGTTGGACCACCAATTTTAACAAAAGAAAACAGAAAAAGAAGAAGACAAAGTCTTATCGTGAAAGGGATACTTTTAGTTAGGTGATAAAATGTCTTTCTTTTCAGCATCAAGTAAAGAGTGCTGCACTAATGAATTTGATTTGTAAACTGTTACCATGACTCAGACTGCTATTGAGTCTTCTCGTATGCAAGAGTATCATCCTATTTCTACACTTACTTCAGAGGGTCTCATTGAATTTGTCATTCCGGGGGATGTTGGAGAATATATTCATCCTGCATACTTGTACTTGTATGTACGTTGTAAAATAACAAAAGCTAATGGTGGTAACTTAGAAGCATATAAACCAGCAGAAGGCGATCAACCTGCAGTGCAAGCTGATGTTGTAGCACCAGTAAATAACTTCCTTCATTCTATGTTCAGTCAAGTCAATGTATATTTAAATGATAAATTAATTTCTTCCTCTTCTGGGTCATATGCGTTTCGAGCTTTCTTGGAATCAATACTTAATTACTCTGAAGGTGCTACGAAAATTCATCTCACATGTGCGTTATGGCGTAAAGATACTGCTGGACAATTTAATACTCTTGATGAAAATAATGCTGGTTTTCGTAAAAGAATGCAAATTGCTAGTGGTAGTACTCCTTTTGAAATGTTTGGACGTCTCTTTACAGATATTGCTAACTTAGATCGTATAGTTCCAAATAAAGTAAGTTTTCGTATAAAACTGTTTCGCAATAAAGATTCATTTTGTTTAATGGGTGCTGACAATTCAAACTTTAAAGTTGTCTTACAAGAAGTTGTATTATATGCACGTCGTCTTACTCTTTCTGCTGACTTGTCTCTTCATTTAAATTCTTACATGCAAAAAATACTGCAAAATTACCACTCACTAGAGTGGAAACACGAATCATTACTATTCCACAAAATGTAACTTCATTTAATATTGATAATTTATTTTTGGGTAGTGTACCGAAAAACCTGGTCATTTTATTCGTAGCAAATACAGCAATCAACATTCAGTCAATATCATCTGAATCCTCTCCATTTTGAACATTTCAATCTCAACAAATTGCAGGTTCAGGTAGGTGCAGATCCTAATTTTATCCACCCACTCCCCTAACCCCCGATTTTGAAAGAGCATTATTCATTCAAAGTTATTTCACCCTGTTTTCTGGTACTGGTATATTTCATCAAAATTCTGCACATACGATTACTTCTCATGATTTTGCACATGGTTATACCATTTTCCCATTTATTCTGTCTCCTACAGAAAGTATTGATGATTGTACTTGGGATGTTGTAAGAGACTCTCCTGTTAACATAAAAATATCCTTTAGTCAAGCACTAGTACAGTCTGTATCATGTATTGTGTATGCTGTTTGATTCCATTATAGAAATTTATAAAAATAGGAACGTATATACCGATGGTACATTTTAATTTCAATCTCAGTCACGAAGGGGGTTGTAGTACACCTCTCTGCTCTCACACGTGGTGAAAATGGAGAGGACGAACACGAAAGGTTAGTCTTGAAAGAACTTGTTATTATCAATCCTGACTTGGATAGTTCACAAAGTTGGGTTTTTAAACCTCCTTTCCCCTACTCCCAGTTGACAACAGCCTTGCGATTACATAACGATTATCTGTCTCAGCATCTCTACGGTCTCCACTGGAACGATGGTGATACCCCCTACAGTGAAGTTAAAAGTGTCATTACCAAATATACTCAACACAGTAGTGTAGTGTACCCTTTCGGGAAAACAAAATATTTTTTTCTCGAATCTATCCTTGGTAAAAGTGTAATCAACCTAGAAGAAAAATTAAAGTGTCCTCACTTTTCTCAATTTTCATATCCCTCAAGACAGTTTGTTCATTATTTGCATCGATTCTCCTATTTCCGATGTGCAGTGAAAGAAGGATGGACTTATGCAAATTATATTAAATTTTATGAACTTGGTTTATCAGTGTTAAATCAAAATAAATGTGTATACATACCAAGTCCTATAACAAACAATGTGGACGGACCAACTGATGAAAGTGGTTTTACGTGATTGTTTATTTGCAAGTGTACTTTTCTACTGAAAATTGTTCATGAATCACATCGGGTATGAGTTGAGCAATAAATTCACTATTATGAACTAATTCTCTACAAGATTTGAAAAAAGTATTCATCGAAATACTTACATTGAAAATTTCATAGTACTCCACAAACGTTTCATGGTGATTCACTTGATTTAACAAATATTTTGAAAGCACTTTGCCTGTATTCCACACATATATACAGTTATTATGAAGAATCTTTTAACTTCCACCCACTACAGGTGATTGGGTTGTCCTTTAAATAAGTACGATAAGTTTCTAAAACACACGAGTCCACAACAAAAATACCACAAAATGCACAATAGTCAGACATTTTTTCACTTGTTCCTTTTACACTCGATCTTTTGCTTTACGATCCTTGTCGTGCAACAAATCAATAACACCTTGCATATGAACTTTTACTACCTGCCAAAGTCCATATTTTATATTTCGCATAATTGTTTCATCATCACCAACATTACTCAGTTCAGGATGATCTTGCTTGTAGATAGCGTACAGTTCTTTCTCTGTTGAAAGTCTTAAAATCACCCTCCACGCACATTTAAGAAAATGTTTTTCAATTTCTTCTCCACTTACTAACTCATTTGGCTTGATATATCCTAAACACGCATGCCCAGTTTGGTTATTTTCGTCATTAAAAGACCCTTCACAGATCGATGCATTTTTAGGATTCTACTGCTGCTAGGCTACTCGAATACACTTTTCATCTACCCACTTGTTCTTGCATCCACACTTGGCACTTTTCACTACTACTAGAGTTCCTCCTACTGGTGGCGTTGTTGGTTTCACTGCTGCTGCTGTTGATCGTCCTAGTAGTGGTGGAGCTAATCCTGCCGCTGCTGCTGCTCTTGATAGTATCGAGGATGATGACTGCTTTCCTCCAGCATTTTCAAAACACAAACGCTTCTTTATAGGAGGATATTCCACTCCCTCTGACACACGCTGCTTTGTCTTTGTATTCTTCTTTGGAGCTAATGATGATAAACTACACTAATATCTTCATCATCCCCCCTCTTTCTCTTTGGCACTAACTAACAATAGACTTCCTGAATATCGTCCTCGCCCTTATCTTCCTGTTTTACAAATGAAGAAGAAGATAATAATGATGGCGAAGTCTTCACTTTAGACTAATATATTATATATTGTATGGTCTTTATCTTCTTCCTCAAAACTGCTATCCAGTAACTCCAACGTTCTATCAAGCTCCTCCACATCTTCTACTCCCAAGTCAATGGCACGTGCTACCCCTTGCTGCTGCTCTGCCATGACTGAAGCTCAACTCTTTATAATGACACCTACGACACTACTGCTATCTATTTATTCTAAACTTTCCTCTGACGTCAATACTCAATAACCCGCAACACCATACACACACGCACTAACCAGCCTGCATGAAAGCGTGTTGAAGTACCGGTTGTTCAGTACTTCCTTTGCATTCGTTCCTTAAAACTTTTCAGGTAGTCATCACAATTATAATTAGTGTCTACCGGTTTTTGCTGAAGAGTTCCAGGTATATTTGGAGGTCTTCCAAAGAGTAAGTCATAAGCACTGTACCCTGTGGAACTACTGAGGGTAGTATTTATTGCAAATATGGCGTAATGTAACAATACGTCCCAATCCTCTTGCGTTTCCGAGATGTAATGTCTAAGAATAGCAAGAAGTGTTGGGTGCATTTTCTCTATTGAACCATGAGATTGTGCATGATATGCAGTTTAATGCTATCTAATGATTTTGAGCAATCTACAGGTGCGATTAAACATTTGGCTCATGAATGATGCGCCTTGGTCCGTGAGGAGCATCATTGGCATACCGAATTTAAGAATGACATGTTCGACGAATGCACGTGAAATCGTATCTGCATCCTGTTGAGGGATGGGAATGTAATCCTATTGTAAATTTACTAAGATCATCTTGAAAGGTAAGGATAAAGTCATTAGATATTCGAGTTAAAGTTAACGGTCGGACAACGTTCATTGCACATTTTTCAAAAGTGCAGCGAGGAGTGTCAGTAAGAACTAAAGGCATTTTTACTTTGTGATGAGTAACTTTGGTTTTCTGACAAGAATGACGTTTTTGAATGAAATTTGCTGTCCGATTTCAAATTTGGCCATTGCTTTAAAGCATAATTGTTCAACAAGTGGTGTTGTTTTATTTTGTTGTAAGTTCTATGAATGCCTTGATGACCTGCTAAAGGGAAATTGTGAAATTCTGTTAAAATTTGATTTTTCACTTCGGGAGGTATCGGTTCTAATTCCGAGATGGTACTTTCTTCTAAGTCAGATTCTAACGTAGTTTCTGAATCACTGTGTGGATCGGCTTTTTCAATGGCATAGATCCTGCTGAGGGTGTCTGCGGGCGTATTTTTCTTTCCCGGCTGGTATTGGATTTCATAGTCGCATTCCTCTAATTGTAAACGCCAACGCATTAACCGAGAGCTAGGGTCCTTGACACTGAAAATCCAAACTAACGGACGGTGATCCGTTAGAAAGAGAAATTTCCTTCCATAGATATAAGGACGAAATTCTTTACAAGCCCAAACCATGGCGTAATATTGTTTTTCAGATGTACTGTACTTTTGTTGAGCTTTATTCAGAGTTGCGGATGCATAAGCGATAGGATAATCCTGTCGTTAGCTTCTGACAGTTCGACCACCTTATGACAAAATTGCACCGACGGTGTCGGTTGAAGCATCAACAATAACAATAAGCCGCTTCGAAAATTCCGGGTATCGTAGTATTGGATAGGTTACCAATTTCTCTTTTAAAGTTTGAAAAGCTTATTCCTCTGGACCAGACCACCTAAATTTTTCATTTTTCTTCTACATTGAATGAAGAGGTTTTGCAATTTCGCTGAAGTTTTCTACAAAACGAAAATGATAAGCACATAAACCTAAGAAATATTTTACATGTTTGATTATAGTTGGTCTGGGATAGTTTACTACTTTCTCGATTAGTTTTGGATCCGGTTTGATTCCTTCTTCAGAGATAATATGACCAAGGTATGTTACTTCTTTTCTAAAAAAATCGGATTTGTTTGTGTGCACACTTGCTGTGCAAGCTGCAGAACACTTGGTTCCACATTCTATAGAGAATGCAATCCCACTACATTACCACTACTGAAGAACACCAACGGCAAAATGTACCATAGTCTTTACTTTTGACCTGAAACAATCTAATTCTTACCTATCTGCGAAATGTAATGGGAACTTATTGGTTGAAGCGCTGATAAGAACAGACACACAGACACGTAACATTGTTTCTGATGTTTCGGAGGTACCTTATTAAAAACAATAAAATCAAGTGGTGGGGAGTTCAGTTGAGGGACTCTGCACATTAGATACCGCCAGCCTTAAGCAGCGAGCATCCTGTTTATATGATCGATGTTGTGTTCTAAAAATTGCGCCGAGACCTTTTCAACGATACATCAACTACCCTAGTAGTTCTAAAGTTGAAAATACCGAAACTCGGGATTCGATCCTGTAATCAGTATGAATGATACGGGTTTGAACTCGTCTTGATGAGACCTTTCCAACGACGTCTCTATCACTTTCCTAGCCTTAGAAGTTACAAATATATCAATTGCCCTTCTATTTCTGACCCCCTACCTCTGGAACAGCCCCTGCAACCCCGATGAATGATTCGGGTTTAAACTGGTGTTAGGAAGACATTTCCAGCGACTCCTCAAACACCTTTACCCTAGTAGTTCCATAGCTGAAAATCATCCCCCCGAAACTCGGGATTTGTCCCTGCTATCAGTGTCAACGATACAGGTTTGAACTCGTCTTGCCGAGATCTTTCCAACGACGCCTCATTCACCTTTCTAGTCCTAGTAGTTACAAGGATAAAAATTCCCACCCCTATCTCTGGAACCACCCCTGCAATCGAGAATTATTTGTATCAGTTCATATCCATATTGCTGCAACAGTAGGTTTGGCAACATTTTCTTTTCTCCACACCACTACATGGAAGATAGTAATTTTCCTTTTTTAAAAATCCATACTGCTTGCATATGGAGTTTAGAAATGACAAGCGGTTAAGTCATTCAGAAAATTCCTGATGTGATTTTAGAAAAGGCAAGTAACAAAAAAGTACATTTAAAGAATTTAGCGCAAAAGTAGAGAATAAAAATTAGGACCACTGCAGAGTACATTTCTCGTCCCAGACATTTTTCGCTCGACTCGTTTCTGCATTCTCCACGTGGTGAGTGCGGTCGTTTCCCTCCACCAAATACTCTGTCCCAGTGTAGCAAACCTGATTCATATTATGGTAGCAAATTTTTTCGGTTTTTGACAATTTTTTAGCCCACTTGCACTTTGAATTGGCACTTCAAATTTTGTGTGGAGTGTTATTTTGATGTATTCGAAACGTACGAAAAATTTGAAGGTAGGTTTAGGCATGACAATGTTGACAGTCTCCTTGTTAGAAGAATCACTTGAAGTCGAAGATGAAGTCCGGGATGAGCCCTTGAGCGAAGCAATGATGTCTTCTTATTCAATCGACGATCTTCGATATTCTTGGAGCGAAGTGAAGTTCCGAGAAATCTTACAAGGCTTCGATTCTCTTCACGGTAGTGCTGGGGAACTACCTGGACAACTTATGGGATGACCCTCTGCTTGACCCATAAAAGTGTAGACTTCTTCTACTTGATAATTTCGACTGCCTCTACTTGAGGTGCAAAAGTTGGTATACTTCTACTTGGTCCGAAACGTTTGAGCCTCTACTCAAAATTCTGGAATGTGATCATTGGGCCCGTCTGGCTGACCTCGTCTTCGTAATGGAAGATGGGGAAACATGAAATCTTGAGATAAAGTTTGTGCACTTAATTATCTTATTTACACAAAATGTATTCTGTTCGGTGACCTGTGTCTATGAGCTAACACGAAGTATTGAAGCAATTTCCCTGGGTAACACCCTTGGACACTAGAAGAAAAAATAAAAGGTGAAAGTCTGTCCCAAAAATCACGTGGTTATCCCAGCGCTGCCACCACTTTTCTGTTGTGTACCTACCCTGCGCCTCTTGGGTAGCGTTAGGCCGTAGGTTGAGAGCCGTACAGCAAGGTAGACGAACAGAATGAAGAGTGGTAGGTAAGGTAACCACCTAGAAACACAAGCTAGTTACTGTTCTTGGGAGAGACGAATAATCACCACTTTCCCGTTTTGTATCCCATTTATTTAGAATTCCCAGCAAAAGAATACACCGAAGAGAACAAACTTGAAGTAAAAAGTTACTATGCGATAGTTCAAAGAAAGTTCCCAAAATTCGTAGAAATAGCAATACTGAATTACAAAAGATGTATTGTTGCTTTTGCTGGTGTCTGAGCGCAAAAAGAGAATGTAAGAATTTGGATGTTACGAGTTCCGATTAAAAGTAAAGATGTTTCTCTAGTTCGCTGTTTCACTAGCAAAAAATTTACTTCGTGTTTGGAAATTTAAAAAAAATTTACAAGTTCGAAAAGATGTGAATCCTTACCCTCCTGACACAGGTTCCCCGATCTCCCCTTGATGCACAGAAATTAGCCTCACTGAATATCTGTTGCGGGTAGAATGAAAATTCGGCAATTCATTGCAGTAATTTAAATCCTTCTCTTTTCGCTGTTGTGACGTCAGCAACACATAGAACATTCGATCACGTTGAAAATGAGTGCGACCAGGGTGACGACAGTCATAAGCACATGATTTAAGTTTAATCCAGTTCTTTTGCCTTCAAAATTACATGTCATGCTGGCTTATTTCGTTTCTAACAGAGTTATCAGAAAGGAAACAATGACCTCTTAACCTGGCAGAGAGATTACTGCTTGAATGTCACTTTGAGATGTTTGTAAGAGTGTTTCTTAATTTACTAAATTGGAATCTTTTAAAATATTATAGTTTCTATTACTGCATATTTCTTATTGAGTTTTAAAACCAATTTCAAAAATAAAATATTTGTTATTTAACCTTTTTCAAAAAGAAGTAAAACATTAAAATGAGACTGTCATCTGATGAATATGAATAACTAATGCTTTCTAAGACCCATATTAAGAATAAAAGTGAGGAGGGCGTCACGAAGGGGGGCCCGAGCGGCTGGTGCCCGACGCAACAGATTATTTGTTTTCCTTTCATCACTCCCAACATATGTATTAGTAACAGACTATTATAGGACTAGTTTCAATGGTGCTACTCTTGCCATTCATGTATAACTCAGCAATTTTTATCTCTTTTTATGATTCTGTTTTCCCTCTCTCTCCTCACAATACTCCAAAATGAAAAGTAAATGAAACCAAAATAAGACTTATCGTTTGCTAGCCGAAAAAATCGCCGAAAATACGTACGACAGGCTGCCCACAAGCAGAAAAAATCAAGAAAAGTCAGGAAATGTCAGCAGTTTCAAGATTTATCACGA
Organism: Lepisma saccharinum; assembly: GCA_022664845.1. Lineage (NCBI taxonomy): Eukaryota > Metazoa > Arthropoda > Insecta > Zygentoma > Lepismatidae > Lepisma > Lepisma saccharinum. The sequence continues at coordinate 129,242 of JAGDQP010000436.1, read as the reverse complement.
GAAGTCAGGAAAAAGTACAAAATCTACCGTTGCGTAAGGAAATTTACCCTCAGCTCATATCTGTGTGAAGATGCCAGAACATCTTTTTTCTCAAAACTTTGGAACAAATCTCCAAGACAAGCAGGGAATTACCAGGCTCGATGATTTCTATGCTTCCGTTCTTTTTTTTTAAAACAAAAAAAAAACTCATCACTGTGGAAAGTGGTAAAGTCGAGTTTGATATTTCCCGCGCCGACCATTCCCCGAATACTAGTTGGTCGGGCCGCCGGCGGGTTCGGCATTTGGATTGCTTGGTCAGTATAACGATATTTCGGTATCATCGATATTTCGATATCGGTATTTCAGTATATCTCTATTTTCGGTATATCGATATGGGTGATACCGAAGTTTCGGTATTCCAAAATACCGATACCGATTTCGGTATATCGATATTTTTGACAGCCCTAATAGGAGGTCAAAGAAAGGTCGAAAATCATGATATCTCCTATTCGCGAGTGTCGTTCAAAATCGCAGATTTCCATAAATCAATGTATAATTTCTGTTAATATTGGCCAAATGACGTGAAATTTTGGCAGGATTATCTCAATGACATACAGTCTCTTCCTATAATTTCAGAAAAAGTATTCGGTTACCAGTTTTTTTTACAGGATTTGTCAAAAAACGGATAAATTAAAAGAAACATAGCATCGCTTGTTGATGAAACATTAATTAATTTGACAATGTTTGCAATTAATGACAGTAATAACACTTTTTAACTGTTACATGAGAGTATAGTAGAGGATCATTGAGAAAAGTTTCAACTTTGTTCCAAAACTAATATACGTATCTTTAAAATATTTGAAAATTTTGTTCATAATACTCCATAGTAGAACAACAATTAGTTTAGTGATGTTGATAAACAATAAAAGTACAAAAACATTGTTGCTATGACATAAGGTAAGGGTAGAGATTCACAGCTAAGAGTTTCAACAAATTGTGGATGTTCTACTATTCGAAAGCTGATGAAAGAAATATATGTATAATTAAACAAGATTTTGTTGTGTACTGATGGGACACTGCGTGCAAAATCAAAAAGGTGAAATGTCACCTATAGTTTCAGATTTTGATGAAATTTGGTACATTGATTCTTGGAAGGGTTCTTAGTATAAATTCCAACTTAGAGGTTTCTAGGTCGCGTGCATCCGCGGTTACGGCGCTTCAAAGTTGGCATGTTTTCTCCTTAAATGTTGTCGCGACCGACACTTTACGGAGACACACCCATTTGAATTTCATTTTTTAAAGTCATGCTGTATGAATTGTAAAAGACAACGTTAGATGTTTCTTATGTAAAATTTATCAGAGAATCCAAATTTGATAACAAAATTGTGGTAGAGCCAATAGTTTTTGAGATATTACTTTATGATTGCGAAAAAAGCAGTTTCTGAAATGGTGTTCATCTTGCAACATAATTCCATGAATATCTCAAAAGGAACACCAGATACAGATATGATGAGACTTTTACCATAGGGAAGAGAAGATTTCTTATATAATGATGTAATAAAAACAGCGTTTTTTTGGAGGGGGGGGGACTTTATCTCCAGAACCCTTTTCTTTTGTTTTTACATCATTATGTATAATAGGGTTGATCTTGAAACATAATACCAACACCAGATGCAGATATAGGACGTGCACCATTGGAAAGAGCATAGAATGTCCTATAGAGTGACGTAATAAAAACAGCGGAATCTTGATGGGAACCCCATCTGAAAAGCATTTTTTTAATATTAAGTAGTTAAACAATAAATTAAACATTTATTTACTTCTAGGTGAAACTAGATCATATTACTCATTTGGATGCACGTCATCATGGTGCACACAGATTCTTTTCTTTTGTCCCAAAGAATGTAAAGAATTGGCGATACTTCCCTCCGAGTCCCCCGTTTGTCTTATAGGGCCTCTGGCAAAAAGTAGTTGCTTATAAGTTTCAATCTACTACCTGTTATGGTAGAGATACAAAGATTTTATCGCTGGTTAACATGATATTCGGAGTCAACGACCGGGGATGAAATCCTCACGAACCAGGGAAAATCCCTGGCATCCCCTCAACAAATTGAACACTGCTTGTTCACTAAAGAGGAGTAGGGTGAACAATTTAGATTTGCCTCTAAATAAGATTCACACTACCGAATAGGATTTCCTTCGTTACTTAGATCAGGAAAGACGACTACTTACAAGTGTATATTCCTCAAAATTCTGCAGGAAATCCTGACTCACTACATGAAGGGGCAAATATATCTATTTAGACATTCTATTGAAAACAGAAGGGAGATGGGCATTTTTTTTTAAAGATATTTCCTCTGTTATACCACACAAACGCCGGCATAGTATCTGAACTAATAGCATGAGATCTATGCTAATAGTATCATCGCTGCCCGTGGAAAGGTTATCAGGCAGGAAGTTCATTCCTCAGACTTAGGGACGTACGTAGAGGGAAGGAGGTTCTGAGGGTCCGGACACCCCAAAAAAATCATGTTTCTTCTGAAATTTGTATATTTTTGGGGACAAAATTACATGCATTTTTCGTAAATTTTACACCCAGACAGACCTCGGACCGCCCCAAATCAACTTCTGGGTACATGCCTGCTCAGACGTAACAAACTTAGATCAAAGAATATTGTTCAACTCTTAAACGAAATGTTTAAATGAACAAATTTAAGGTATCTGAATTGAGTATATTTCTTGTTTTGACCACTACAAGAGTAACAGAGCAGTTCAAGGTGGCGGATGTTGGGAGATAACTCAAATTGAAAAAAAAAATCATCCAATAATGAGGCAACTCCATTAGCGCCCTTTCTGCCTGTTACTTCTGTATAAGTGTAAAAAAAAAATGATTTGGAATCTGATAATTGGTGTATATTAAATGAATAAAACGACAATTGGCGCTTATACTAAACAATATTTGATGTGATGTTTGGTAATGGAAGATTCTTCTGATAATCCATCACTAAGCTTTCAACATTCTCTGATGTTCTGCTTCTATTTTTGGATCTAGTCTTCCTCTGATAAAATGTTTTAGCCTTTATAAGATGCACTTTTTTCTTGATTTCTAAGCAACTTTTATCTTTTTCAATGTCTTTCTTTCTGGAACTACTTACCTCCGACAAATTATTAAGCTCAGAATTCAGGAATTTTAATTTGACTTCCAATTCATCACACGTAGTACATGTGTCACTTTGTGGGTAACCAAATAATATGTGAATTCGATGGAAAATATGGTTCTGTAAGTTTCGTAGCGTACAGGATATTCTTTATAAAGTTCACAATACATTTCATACATTTTCTTTATGTCAAGTTCCTCGCGAAGGTAAATTTTTGAAGTTTTGTCCAAACTGTAGTGGCTAGCTCGACCTTTGAAAGATCGAATATGCTCAGTTATTTTGTCATGCATATCTTGAGAAAGTTCATGTGGACGATTGGCCTGTTTCCCTCTGCCATCAGTAGGTACAAATCCAGAATATTTTAAAGAACGCTGAATTGTTTGTAATCTTTTCTTCTTGATTCCATGAAGAGATAGGAAGGCTTTCTGACACACTGGAACATCAATGATATTACCATCTTCATTTGTTTTTCTCAATCTGTAAGAATACGACGCATTATGAAATTTTGCATCTACTTCATTCCTACTTCTTCCCCTGGTTATGAAGTAAACTGTAATTAACCCAGCAAGGTGAACACTTTGGGCATTCCAATTATCCAATGCATTGAAATCACTTATTATTTTCTGAGCGTCTGACATTTGTAGTTGGCCAAAACTTTTTTTTTTTCTTTTTTTTACAATTACAATTTTCACCTGTTTTAAAACACTGGGCTCGTAATTTTCTAGATGCATCACTAAGACGTCCGTACCTCTTCCTCTTTCTTGACTCGGAGATTAAGCCACAACCAACATCAGCCATGTTTTGTCTTCAATGTCTACAATAAAACTACCGCGAACAATTTAAAAAAAACATTGTTGAAGATATATTTAGATGTCAAACAATGGGATATAAACGCAGATGAACATTATCGACAAAAATGCAAAAATAATAATAATAATAATAAGAGTAAAATAAATGCCCCCCTTATTCCACTGTAAGAGATGACGATACCCCCTTTTTCCACTTTACAAGGATTTTTTAAAAGGCTATAACAGGAAAACAATAAACCTTTGCCCCGTTTTTTATATACTGAATGAAAGTACTCAGTATGTTCTACAAGATGGCATGAAAATCTAAATTTTGTCCAAAAGTGGAAATCCCCCCCTTTTCCCCTAACTCTTCAATTTGCATTATATTGCGTAATTTTTACGCATAAGTTGAGACATACCGCTAACTGCTCTATGGGTGTAACTAGATTGTAACCTTGACTGAAAATAGTGCCCATAAAATTATCATCGGTGAAATAAGACGGTAAATTAAATAAACTGTCAATGAACTGTACTTCTCAATGAAATGAGCTGTCGATAAAATGTACAGTCGACAAAGTGAGCTGTTGACAAAATGGCGTGTCGACAAAACGAACCGAACCCAAAGTAGACATCTATTAGAGCCGAGACCTGATTTTTTTAAAAAAGAAGATACGGCTTTTAAGAAATCTCGGAACCAACGAAATCATACCAATGTGCCATTTCATTATGTCTTACAAATATAAACTTAGGGCAACATAAACCTCACCATTGTATTTCTCTTAAAATTCTAGCCCAGTTTGATATATTTAATGAACCCCCCCCCCCCTTTCTATTTAAAACAATCGAGCGAGATAAAAGATGGCGGCCATGACAAGCCTACACTCTAATAGATGTCTACTTCCTCCCGGTGTCTATTAATGTGTTTTTGTTTTCCACCCCTTTACCCGTTTCACAAATAAACTAAATATTTTCAGACTTGAAACACATTGTTATGCCTTATTCTGATCAATCAGATTTTTGGCCACTGCGCCTGTCTTTATGGACGGAAGCACTTTAAATTTTGCTAACTCTAGTTTCTTGATATTCCCCACTTCTCTGCCAAGTTTGGTCGATTTCGACGAACCTTGTAAGTACCTTAAGGCTACACTTGTGATTTACTTTCAAAGAAAAAAAAAAATTCACGAATTACATTTGTAACACATAGGGCTGGAATGCTTAAAACAAAATGTTTTAAACAGATGTTTTAAACGTGTTCTAACAGAGGCGATTGTTTTCTTTAAAACATTTTGAAAATTTATTTTAAACGATGTTTTTTTTTAAGTCGTGTTTAAAATAAGTTAATTTTCTTTTTTTTTCTTTGAAATAATGACTATTTTTTAAGAGTACGAAAGGGGATTTTGCCAGTAAAACATATGCAATTTATCCCGTGTGAAAACTAGTATCCAAAATAATCAGTATTATGGTGCCTACAGGTAGAGACATAAAATGAGTTAATTTGATTTTTTTTAATGCATTAATCAGTAAACATTAATTCGCTGTCAATAACTGTAACAGTTGCTGCATCACGACTCAATTTCTTTCATATGTATGTAATTATGTATATTTTTTTAAAAATTAATGTTAGTCAAAATTCATTGAGTTAATATGCAAGCAGGATGCCGGAAATATTTTTTTATTAAACCTTCCATCAACACCACAGTTTTGAATTTCTTTTTTTATCCCATTCCTTTTTGTTAAGAAATCTTGTTTCACAAAAGAGGACGTACTAGATGTACCTATAACATTTCGAGAACACCTTGGTGAGTACTCGATAGTCACCAAACAAAGGTAAATGATGTGTACAGTTAACAAAGTGAGTAGACCCCGAAACTCCAGGAAAGGTGTTAATGGACCATCCCGCCTGCCTGTCGCAGAGAACTCTACACTGGAGACGCTATGTCTGGACTTCGAAGATGGCAAGATCCTACGAAGTGACTTGAGAACACGAACGATTTTAGCACCTCATTAGTATCTGGAAAACGAATTTTTGGAGGAAAACAATCTACCTGAACTTGCGATCTCTGCCAGCCAACCAAAACCTTTATTTTGAAATTTT
>JAGDQP010000436.1:98225-123122 GCA_022664845.1 Lepisma saccharinum | reverse complement strand
TCTGCCTGAACTTGCGATCTCTGCCAGCCAACCAAAACCTTTATTTTGAAATTTTAGAATGAAGAAGAGGAGGAGAATGCAGGAAGACACAGCACGGGAAACGGGACTTGGAAGAGTCAGTCGAATCTTACATTTTGTAAACACCACTTCGGGAGTGAATCGCAACTTAGTTTTCTTTTTTTGTTACGAGTGCCGTGCATTAGCGACGTCGGTATTTTGTTCGGTGTTGGAAATATCTCACAGGATGTGCAGATAACTCTTTAAAGTGCCCCCGTAGTTGGAAATCTCTTCGCTGTCTCGTTCAATCCTCGTCTTCCGCATTTGCTTGTTTAATTACCATGTCATTCCTCGAGATGTTGGCTTTGCGACACCGAGACATGTTATGTGTAGACATGGACTGCAGTCTAAGTTGGACTACAACGCATCGCAAATTCAACAGGCAGAATCGTGGGTCTCCAGGAAATCTGTTGTATTATTTACTGACAGTTGAGTGGAAATCGCGTGAAAAGGAAAGGTGTGTCTCTTCATGGACGCCACCAGGTACAATCCCAGGACAACAGAGCTTCAAGGCATCCTTGGTGGCTGCAGCGTCAACAAAAAAGGTAGGAGCTAATCATTCTTCATTCGATGGTCCAGTGAAGCATCCAGGCCAGTATGTAAAAGTGCAAAAGAAAGACAAGATTTCCTCGGTAACCATCACTGCATACGGCGTATAGTTGAGCACATCGAGCAACTGCGGTTTTTTTTTCCTTCATTTAATTTTGTCCTGACGTTTTTTTTAATGCAATCAAAAGGTGGACCACCACCAACTAACTAGAGTGCTGTGAAGGTTTGCTGCCTTCCCCGTGATTAGAAATAAAGCTTCCGGAGAAGTAACTTGATTTAAGGCCACAGACGCCTTCCACCCATTCCTTTAGAAAATTTCCACCCATTGCTTCAGCATTTTATTTGGAACTATGCTAATATTTCGTTTGATGGCAGTGACTAAATGAAAGTGACTTATATTTATAACTGTTCATTTTGAATCATCCATGAATTGTTCCGTTATGTATAGATCGAGAAACCACACCTACTTGTCAACATGCACTAAAAGTTAAGAGTCACTTTGGTCCATTGAATTTGAAAAAAAGAAACCATAACGGATTTCATATACGTATGTATACTACTTTGTTTAGGTAAAAATAGAGCACTGATTCATTGTTTTGTTTATTGAACGGATAAATGTTGTGTTCGAAAATAGGTAGCTCACAAAATTTAAGCAACCGACTGTATCCATTGTTCAAATTCTGTAGTAAGCGTGAGCCTGTGTCGAACGAAAATAACTACTTTTTTAAATGTGCACACGACGTTTTAGTTTTTAGTTGTTTTTTTTCAGTTTAGGAAATTAACTTTCGGAATCTGTCTAGCTGCACGCGTCTACCTCATTTAATTACGATAAATATAAATATATATATTCCTTATATTGACGTCAACGTTTTGTCTATGTTAAGTGTAGATAACTGGCCAGTAAGCTTCTTAAGTAAACTAAAATCTTTGTTTATGGTAATCGTTATTTTGTGTGTGTAGTAGTAGTAAGGTTAGTTATTTGCGAGATCTCAAAGTTGTGTATATTTAGTGTCATATAATATGTATGTGTGTTATTATTCCGTAAATTTTTCTCATTCATGATGATCAACAGGGGATATTCCTTTTTTTTCTGTATTCTCCTAGTAAAGAATTTTGTTAGTTTAGACCGTGAAAATTAAAAACATTCTAGGCATTCATTAATCTTAGTAATCCCCACTATCTATTCTGATTTCCAATTGTCACATCTCTTTCGAGTCCTTTATGTTCAAGCTTTGTATGAGACCTCTCAAAACCATCCCAATCTTCTTTCCAGGATAATTTGTTATATCACAATTTTTTTTTTTTTTATTAGTCAGAGGAGAGTAAATGTGTAAACCGTAACGTTACATGTAGGCATCGATAATTACTAATCTAATCAAATAAAGTTGCCAGCCAGGTTAATGAGACATTTTAATTGCCGTAGTAAATAATTAAATGCTTGTGCAATATTTAATTCCCCTCTCTAGCTACTAGTTGTTCTGTGTGTTTGTAATGTTTTGGGAAGCTCGCTTAGATTGTAAATTTCACATAAAACATGGCAGCCCAATACGAAATCGGCCAGTTGGCCACTTCATTATTCACACTGTTTTTGGCAAAGCAAAAATGGGTGAAAAGAGAAGTTGAAGACATATTTTGTTATCTATCATTGCTGTAAGTTCAGAATTGTTCACATATGAATTGCTTTTGATTGCCGTTCTCGTTATGCTGCAGTAAAACAGGGGAGTATATTCTTTATATTGAAGCTGCTGAGTATTGTATTCTGACAGTCTTTTTTCCATGGCTAGAAGATAGGGACGAGCAGTTTGTATTACTTATGAAATTAGTTTAATCATACGCATGTTCAGATTTTCATTTTCGGAAGTTGTCACAGTAGAAAGAAAAGAATAACATGTATCCATTTTTTTTCCCATCAGAAATGCTTCTGTATCACGTTAATTTCTTGTTTGTTTTCGTTAAGTTTGATAAAGTTTATTACTGTTTTCCCAAGCATCTGTTTCATTTCTAATTAAAACTCAATATCCTTTTTTTGTTTCTAACGTCACTGCAGGTGCCATCTTCAATTGCACTACGGATAGGAAATTTGGATTGTGTTCTTTTTCAGCTTTAAAGTGCAGAACTTTGTCATTAGAGAAAACTCTTAGGGACGAGTTTCATGAAATTCATCTTCCAGGAACTAGGTTCGAAACCCGTTCATGCTCTTTTACGCATGTTCTCAGTATATCCGTTTGGTGGGGAAGCAGCAGGTTTCGTATTTCGTATTGCTGCCTTGCGGAAAGTAATAGTGAATTTCATGACGACTCCGCCCGGTATCGGAAACTAGAGCAATCTTTTTATTTTCAGCCATCCAGCATGTGTCTTTGAATGCAACGTTTCGTCACCCTGCGCGTCACCATTCGAACATAGGTATATTATTATTTTATTTTCTTCCAGTTTCTCTACAAGACCCGCCTATCAATCCCACATTTCCTATCCTACCCAATGTATCGGCCAGCCTTCCTATAAACCCTGGAACCGTTCGAGAAGTACTGGTTCCGGCTTCCTTGTCGAGTTCGGATTTATTGAACCCTTTTAAAAGTTGGTTTGTCATCATCTGTGCGTGCTTGCCCCAAGCACAAGCAGTGGTTACATAACATGAAACAAGAAGTTTATATTTCAATTCTTTCTTTTTTTTATTTATTGTGAGAAACTGCCAGGAAAAAAAAAAGTCATAGGCATGTAGGCCTATTTGCTAGTAACTGTGCAGATTTGGTAAGTTCTTATTCGGTGCTTGCAGTTTATGTCGGGTTAGTGTTGTAAATAAATAAATAAACTTCAGTTTTTAAAAAAAAATAAGACGTGAGCCTTCGTTTTCTTCAAAGCAGAATTTGTAATACTCTTAAGGCCTCTTTAAGAAAGAATAGACAATTAAGAAGAAATACAACATAAATTAAACCCTTCATTACAAATATTTTTTGGTATCCCAAACTTACTTTAAACATGATTCAACACAATAGAAGGAAGTTTTGGGTGTCCCCGACCCCAAGTCACCCCAGTTGTCAGCGTTCCCAGTCTATTTTAACATTCAACTTAATGAAATGATTTTATTAAGACAAATCTCCACGGGTGCATTGATCTACACTAAATTTGACATACATGTTCATTAGGTACTGGGACAGGTCATACAGGCACTCCAGGCACCGTAGTTTGTCAGGGTTATCAAACGATTAAAAAATTCATATTGTTACCGTTGAACGTATTCGCATTGATTTACACTAAATTTGACATGTGCATTAGGTACTGGGACAGTTCATGTGGCTACTTCCGGCGCCGCAGTTATCTGTGTTATTAACCAATTTCAGAAAATAACGGTTTCAATTGCTTCCGCATCGTTGAACGTATTTGGACCAAACTTTGTATTTACATGCCCACAGTTGATAGTGTTGCCATTCAATTTTAAAAATTAAATACTTACTACTTCCATTTAGTTCGACGTATTCGCACAAAGTTTCGAGTATACATATTCGACACAATCGAAACATACTGTGGCTATTCCCTATACCCAAGCACCCAATTGTCAGCGTTGCTACCCTACTTTAAAATTCAAATTTTCACATGGCCCCATACTGTTAGGTGCCGATAGTTATTCATATACTTTCAAAAAAGCTCGGGGAAAAACGCGGAACGTGGCTACGTTATGTTTCTAAATATTACTTTTCAGAGCCCTATTGCACCAGACTTATAAGAAAAAAAAGGAACTATATGTATTTGCTTGTTTACAGGAGTATTCATTATGCATTTATACAACTATTTTGAAATATGCATATAACATAAAATATTCTTTGTTACACTCTCTGTCTGAATATATTTTCACAGCATGGGGCTAGGCTTAAAGCCCGGAGCATGAGGGAGCAATGCCCAGTGTTTTTATAGTGAAACACAATGTACTAGTAAACGCAAGCATATATCTCTGCCCTTGAATAGAAGCAGGTTATTTCTTGTGATTTTGAGCAAAAGATAATTGTTTTTTGCGGACGGTAATTGTGATCAATAATAGATATCTTCTTTGAATAATACCGTAATTAGAAATTAACGTGTTGTATTTACGGGATGACAGCATATTTCGTTAAGAATTCATAGTTTTTCAATTTACAGTAAAGATGTCTTCGAAGTTGTATTTATCTCTAGGAACTTAAATTCCTATAATTCAAAATATTCTTGATTTCCCTGGAGGTGTATTAGTATTTTATTACAAACTATACCAAATAACTTCAGTCCATATGTTCTTAGTTCCTTTATGTTTGTCAGGGTGAAGATATAGTAAGTATAGCAATGAATGCATAAATAATCCGATCAGTAGCCTTGTAAGGCTGCAGAAAAGCAAAGCAATTGTAAATTGGGATGAATGTGTGAAAGCTTGACTCCAATCCTGCTGAGTACATTGATTATCTACAGCGTAAAGAATTAAATATATGCTTTGTAAAAAAAAAAACGGCACTAAGAAAACATGAATATGAACTGCAAAAACTTTCAAAAACTTCACAGAAAGTAAAATTTTTTTTTTTTTTTTACAGCACTACGTACTCTGCTTCTTTGTTGTTCGTTTATAGACTCATTATCAGTGGGTTGCACAGGAAGGAAAAAGGATTTAATCTGGACACTCTTTATTAAAGTTAACCGTAAAAGCCAAATGTAGACTGTATAAAAAGGAAATGGGAGATCTTGTTGTCCGAACGAGAGAACATTTCAAGAAGTGTAATTCAAATCCCGAACAGGACACTGGAGAATTTTCCTTCATTGTTCCCATAGCTGGCGCTCTGAGATATACTCAGCCTCCTATCAAATTGAGTATGACAGTGTCCTTGGGCTCTTTGGAAGGTAAATGCAGCCGAGCGTTGGACTGACCATCCCACCTCACTTCGTGCCGCTGGTCGAGAATGTGGATCGCTACCTCCACACACACCCATGCCCCTTTCACGGCGCGAGCGCATTGCACAGGATATATCTTTCTCTTTTTCCTTTTATATAATAAAAAGCTTTGTCATTGAATTTTAATAAATAGCAAATTTCATCAAATTTGGTAAAATAGAGCCTACAATTTCTAGCAACTGCTTATGAATAGACCAGAAGCGCGATTGAAACGCTATAGAAACTACTGCAGATGGAGTACCTATCATAACCCCTACCAATTTTTTATTTTTAAGAAAATGTTTAAAACGTCTTAAATGTTTTAAACATGTTTTTTTTTTCCGAATTCTTTTTTTTCAACCTTGGTAACACACAAAAATTGATGTAAATGAAAAGTCAAAATAAACAGCAATTTAATACAAAGTTCTCTCATTTTGTTTAACCCAGTTAATAGTGAACTCATTCCTCTCTAACATACATTCTAAATCGTATGCACCAATAATAACGCAACTTGAAGATTCGCAACAACAATGAGTTTCAACACTGTTTTCATGCTAGGGAAGCTATTGTCTTTGTTCTTTCTCGCACCACTACATACACGCTCGTAGCGTAGTAAGGATCAACTATATCACTAGTATATTAAGAATAAGTGGACGATTCGTACTTAAATAATAATGAGCTATGATTAAGTGTCACTTTTACACAAATGAGGTACAGTTTTTATCTTCACGAGTTATTTTCAATGGATAATCCAGCTCCTTCTAAAATCCTTATAGGCTAATATAAATATCGGATGTGATAACCTTATCTTCACTAATCCGCTCTCTATGAATTATTTGATATAGTCTTGTACGTCTGTTCTCTCTCTCCGTAATAATTAAAGGACTGATTTCATAATTCATAATTATATACCGATGAGGAGATACTTGCTACAGTTTCCAACTGCGCACTCGTGAAGGAGTCATTGTTCTGACGCTTCTAAATGTTCCCGTCACCATTCCGCTGTACTTATACGCGCTGAAATGATCTATCCACTACACATATAGAATCACTTTACACTATTATAAACTAAAAGAAATATTTACACAGTGTTTGTAGTGGACGTATATAGTTTAAAGCAATGATTTCTCGACAATTACGTATAGAACTTCTATTTACCTACCTTAATAAACACCGTATAACGAAAAGAACAGTTTTATTTCTCTATTTATAACTATAGTAAATGTATATGAAATTTCTTACTGGCAACGTCGTCGCAATTAAAGTTCGCGCAATTCTCTACTTTTTGCTCTTCTTTGCTAACCAGGAAAGGATCCAAATCTCAGACTCGAGAATTCCTGGCCCATTTGATAAAGACTAGTTAAATATGCTGACAAGCAAAGTTTGTGCTGCTGACATTGAGAGGGAAAAACACAAACAGTTTAAATATGATTATTTTCATTACGAAATTAATACAATTTGAATGCTTTTGTACCTATAATATTCCATGGTGTGTAAAGCATTTCCTGGCTCGAATTGAATCGAATAAAGTTTGAAATTGTAGTCAAAATTATCAATAATTTGAAAAATTATTATTTGGCAAAAAAACAGGCCCCCCCTTTAATGAAAAACTTTGATTTTCAGTATATTTAACTGTGGGCTATTAAACGGATCAGCTTCACGAGCCAAGGCTTGGAGTTCTCCCTTGTAAGACATACAGGATACAGATTATTAATCTAATTTTTGAAGCTGTGAGCAATATCCGTGCACCGAATAAAACTGGTTAGAACTTTGTTTACGTGAAGTTTCTATAATGAAGGACACAACTGAAGGAAAATGAGGAAGCAGAAGAATACGGCTGCAACGTATAGACAGGAACAAGAGAACTGGTATAGTAGGACAAAAACGAAGGAACAAGGGTACGACAAATGGAGAAAGGTTAACTATCTTTGAAGGAACTACCACTACCCGCAAAACATGATGTCGCTGTGGTCCTACACACTAATACAGTAGATAAAAAAGGTTTAAAATCTTTCCTAGATACCCAAACTTTCCTAGATATATGTCCTGGAAAATGTCGAAGTAGTCTAAAGGACGAAGCTTTTAAGAGTTGTTAGCATCTTCAAATGCTCGTCAATGCTAACAGGTGGTTTGTGAAAAGCTTAACAGGTTATACTACTGCGGCATTCCCGAGAGCAGATATTTAGTAAGTTTGCACTGTAATACCATGTCCCTTCGGTGGTAAGGATATTATACCATGTCAATTTGGTTTGAAACAGTTAACTATTGATTTAACAGATAACTATCTGTATAAAAAAATCTTAAAAGCAAACTACATACTTACGGAACCATTTTTATACACGCACGGAGGGCAAGTGTCCCTAAAACAAAACTTACCATGTACCTCTGCCCTCAGCAATTTCGATACTTCAATGCGCAGAACTTTTCGCTCCTTAGAAGATTCTTCAGACGCATAAGTTCTTTTAGATCACATGAATTCCGTTTTACATATTTATGAATTGATAACTTGACAGAAAGATACATGTCACTGTGCTCTAAAGAAAGAACACAAGATAGGCTGCATTTGCAAGCAGTTTTTTATTATAATATTCAGACACTGATTTACCAACAAACAAAACTAAGAAAAGATTCTGAGAATCAAAAATAACTCATCTGATCAGCACTTCTTACAGACACACTGATTAAGATGTATTAGTAACTTCACAATAAGACTGAAAATAATTCATAATTTTAAAAAACAAACCATATTTACAAATACATTTGATCAATTCCTGATAACGTGTAAGGAATGAAAACAATGATTTCTTTTTCTTCTTCAGAAAAAAAATGACTTAAAATTTTTCTAAAATTCGGCGCTATAGCTCATTTTTTCTTATGGATCTCGAGCTCCATCATCAGTCATTGTCCCACTAAACACAAGTTCAATTGCTGTCTGTACATCCCCTCCAGTAACCTGCAGAGCCTGTAAGTTCACTGCGTCATCCATAAGTCCCATCTCTCTCATCTGCTGTAACTGCCGAGACAACTGGCGCGTAATAGCATCAAAATCGGATGCGAGACTTCCAGCATGCGAGCTCTGTCGGAAAGAAAAAGAACACATTTACATCTTCATCTAAATCAGTTTATTATCCGTACAGCAAATTATACCTAAAGCTTAAGCAAAGCATGTTCGTTCAGCGGATGCGCGTTTACTTCGTATTTAGGACGACTTGGATCAACTTAATTGAAGTTCTTAATTATTTTTCTCCGTCACACCATATCTGTGACGTTTGACCTTGATTCGCGTCTTCACTGAAACTGATTAATAGAGTAAATAGATATGGGGTGTGCAAGGACTTACACTTAATCTGTTTGGTTAAAAGATCAGTGTAGTATTTCGTTTACGTGTATTATTATTTTTATCGATGGTAATTAGTTCTTAAGATGTTCCTAATTTTTAGTACTCCGATATTTTGTTTTCGTGTGTGGGAAAAGTTAATTTTTTAAATAGCTCGCGCCACCAAAGGTTCATGGTTTTCGATGGTGTCTTACCTACCGCGGGTGTGTCTAGCTACCTGATTGGTAAACTGTATTTTTACTTACTTTTATTTGTTTGATATGATTATTGATGTTTCAAGGGTTAAATTATTACCTGAGTGCCAATTTCAGCTCTTTGTGCAGTTTGTTTGCTATTTTATGGACTTGTTTGCCAATTTTGCTATGGTTCTTTCTCGCTTTGCGTATCGCGACTCATGATTGGTCAATGCGAGAAAGATGACGTGAGAAATGCTCTTAGAGCGAATTTCTTACGGACGCTAACCGAAGATGTGACACATTATTGACCGTAAAACCTAAATTTACTTCTAAGAGAGGTCGAAGATGTGCTGAAATAATTGGTCAGTTCTTTATACTTACAGGTATTATTTTCGCAAAGTTCATGAAGTCCTGAAGTTTCGTCACTCCAAATAGTAGCGTGGTCTGCCATTTTTGCCTCTCCGCCATCTTGGGAGGAAATAATATTTTCTTAAATATTTAACTGAACAGCCTATTTGGTTGTAGTTTTAGTGATCATTTCGACTATTCAGCAACTCTGATGCAGAAGAATATCCGAACAATGCATTATTTTGGCTAAACGTTGTGTGCTCCTCCAAGCTAACACGCTACTTCTGATCTTTCCGTGTATAAAATTCCTGGACTTCGACCTACCATCATAAGGAAATTTTCTGTAATGAATTTTGTGTTTCGATAGTTAAAAATGGATCTTTCTGCTGTGAATCTTGATGATAATTTAAAATGTATTACGATTTGAACATTTGTGGAAACTATAACCTTCGAAATTTTACTTTCAGTATACTCTGTAAATGTCAAATTAATTTTTATCTAAAAAATGTAAAATTCGCTAATTTTTGTCTGTCGTTAAAAGTGTGTGCAAATCGTTGATTCTTAAAGGTTACAAAATAACGGTCGTGGTTTACCTTGACTTTTGTCTATAAAATTTAGGGTTTTTTTTTTTCTACACTGATGAAGCTGGAACACTGGCATTTAATAATCATATATTCCATCCTTGTAACAGCATCTGTAATCACTCTCTATCAATGATTACATAATCTATATCCTCATTAATTAAATCAAAGGACAACATATATTAATTTTGTTGAAAAGACACTTTTCCCAAACGAGTGCCTAAAACTTTCAGAAGACTTCAATTTATGAACTGCAATGCTGTCACTTGAATATGATAAGTTATTTCAAAACTTAACTCCTTAGCTACCCGTAACGAGATTGTATTTCTTCTTGAACCAGCATCAATTACTCCAGTTAATTTAGTACTCTGACTTTCTAATGGTAAAGTCGCAATGTAACCTTTTTTTTTTTTTTTGACTCTCTGATTTAATAGTCTAGATTCTGTCAAAAGTAACATTGTTAGACTCTCTTTGAACTATCCATTTCGAATTCGATTAGATCATTGATTTTAGATTCCAAAAATTCTTCTTTATGCATAACATTTTTGTTTTTACATACCCCTGCCCGACTATAGTGGCCTTTTCCTCCGCAATCTCTACATATGGCGTTATACGCAGGGTAATTGCCATATCTAAACCGACCTAAGTATCGCCAACAGACTGCCGACTTTCCTTCCATCATTCCAGCCTGACTAGGAAATCTTTCAGTGTTAGACTATTCTGTGTTCGCAATTGATATACTGGGTTGGAATGCATTAACTTTGAAGTAAAAGAAATCGAATCTTTTTCAGCCTGTTCCATTCCAGTTGCAATCTGAATCGCCTTAGTCAAAGCCAACTACTGTTCAGATAACAACCTTCTACGTATATTTTCATTAATTACTCTAAAAAATAATTGATCTCGTATCATATCAGAGAAATTGCCATATCTGCAAACAGTTACATGTCTTCCCTAACATACTCCCTAAAATAAGTTCCCTAACATGCTCTTGTACGTCGGAATAAGTTTTTGACAGATGGTGAAACTGGAAATAAGCAACTATTTCATTAATCTGCTTATCGAATAAGAGCAAAAGATAGACTTTAATTCAGAATAGATCCTAGAACCTACTGATGCTGGGACACAAGCTTGATGTATAGATTCGAAAGCCCTTGATCCAATCACTGAAATTAACATGCATGTTTGCTTAACTGAACCTATTAGGTGAGCTTCGAACCGATCTAGATAAATGCCTATATCACCTTGCTCCACATCAAAGATTTCAAATGATGCTAATGACATCATCATCTTTAACTGAAAGAATCTATATGAATTGGTCAAAGATAATGCTGGAGTGATTTATACTTTTCTACATTATTTTTAATAGCATATTTAAAGTTTAATATTATTTATAAGAATGCTTGTCAAGAGTACTTATTTCAGAAGCTTGATGAATCGACTAATCTGACGTGAAGATTAAATTTCGGTTTTAGGATTAAGTTTTTTAGCATTGAGGTCAGTATTAACAAATGCAAATTCAAAAAAGAGAGAAAAAGGGTTTTGAGGACTGTAGAAAACAACACTTATCACGAACGAAGAATAATGAAAACAGGACCTGTGGGCACCAACCACATGGAACTGTAGCAACAGATCTAGAAACAGTGTCTACATTACATGTACCTGGAACATTATCATACTAAACTGACACGGAAGATTTGTACTTCGTAAGTCTTCCAGAGATCCTCATCTCGACAAAGCCTATTCTGCAACACGTCTTGATGTTACCAAGCGTCCGTAGCTCAGTTGGTAGAGCGTTGGCTTAGCAATCGGAAGGTCCTGGGAACAAGTCCAGAGGTCGCTCAACCTAATAGGGATTCCCTGTCATGCCAGGCAAATGCCGGGATGATACCTACTAACTAGATCCTGACCGACTACCTTCCAACATCCTCTCCTCCACTCTATCCCGGCCTGATTCAGTTACATAAAGGCCATAAATAAATTCGAAACACCTTGACGCTGCTGTTCCGCGGAACTGAATCTTTTTTTTTTTTTAAACCAATTTTTCACGATCGAATTTCTCACTCCCTCTTCTCAAACGACCGTGGTTTAGTTGGCCTCGCATTCGGAAGGAAGGTACAAGCCCAGCGATCGCCAATCTTGACTGAGGTCTTTCCTGGTTTCTATCGGTCGCACCAGCCCTTGAATAAGGCCAATTGCTTTAAATATCCTTTCCTTTGTTTTCGTTTTGTTGTTGTTGTTCTTACTGTGTTGTCTCGAATGAAAAATTGCCTCGAGTTGTATTTGTAAATTGTTGAATGAATACATTAATTAATTAAATAAATAAACATGTTTCAGTAGGAATTAATTGTCTGTATTTATTGTTATTATATTATGTATTGTTTATTACATGCTTTTCTACCTTTGTACGAAATAGCCATCGTAACTGAATGTTATTGCGCTTCGAAAACCCGCTACGTGCCAAAATCACGTTTCATGAGAAACAAACGGCAGAATCAATTTTCATGATACATTCGAAAGAAGTGCAATTAGCTCGATGAAGAAGCACTACATGCTACATAGGAGTTGTGTGACTAAGGTGAACAAAATCCGTTATGTGCTGCGATGTTCACATAGCGGATTTCGAGGATCAGTTCTGATGTTGTTCTACATGGCGATTCTTATTTGTCTACTCATATAATGAAACGACTGGATATTCAAATATCGTGTGATTCCTGACCGTTTTTTTGCCCCTTTTACACCTTATATCTAGTTTCCGACCAAAATATCAGATAGAGACTTTAAAGACATCATGATACATCAATGATATACAGATTAGATGTTGATTGAATTCAACAGTTCTAACAGACTTTTTTACGCTGTACTCAACAGATTCAAAGTGAAAGCCACTTGATAATTCTCTTCGGAATAAATGCGCTATCAGACCATATAAAACTTGTTTCGGTTGCTTTAACATCTCTTGTTGAGCATATCACTCAGGTCCTGTAGCATTGCCACAACTTGCTAAATGGGACACGAGTACCGTTAATGGGAGACTTCATCACTATTACTTTAGTAGCCTTCTTGGAGTCATACACACACTTAAGAAGGAACTCTGAAATGGACTTCATTATGAATGATGTCTGTGAACGTAAAAAGTAATACTCACGCTGTCTGTGTCAGGCGCCTGAACTATACTAGAAACCGCTTGCTGCATAGCCTCATCAAACATCTCGGGCGTAATTATGTTTCCACTTCTATTACTGGTGCTGCTATTTCCATTGTTAGAGGAATTTTCGGAAGCACCTGACAAAGGAAACAATCAGTTCTTTTTTTAAACATGTACTAAAACATTAAAAAAATACAACAAACGAATACTTTTACTAAAGTAATTTTTGAAAAATGTGAAAGACAAAGTACAAGACAGTAACAACATCTAATAAAACGGGTATTAATCTGCCTAACATATAGTAGAAAGCAAATACATATATGGATAGAATCGATCTGTAAAACAAGCCTTAAAGATAATATATTTTGTATGTAATGAATCATCAGAATATAACCTGTTGATGATGTTAAATATTGTCATTATGCACGGGAGAGGGTGAGGTGAACTACCAATAAATATTTTACTTACGAGTTGGTGTGGAGCTTAGAGGTGGGCTAAACTGTTATTTTTCAATAACTGTTAAAAATAAGTTTAATCTATTTTTTTATAACGATTGTATGGATTCGCAACTGTCAAGAAGCAGTATAAAAGCACCATTTTAGGCTGACTTACATGTAGCCAGTTATGTGTGGAGTATTAAATGTTAGATAAACATATAACAAAATGTATAAGCTTGCACACGTGCTTTATTTAATGTACTATTTCGGTATTCGCCTGGTGAAACTGAGGGGAAACCCTCAATCAGGATACTCAATCGTGGGGTCGAACTCACATGCCTACCCAAGAAATTTGATATATGCCAGAATAGATTATAAACCTATCCTACACTACTCTACACTTTAATATGGATACAGGAACATTTCAAAGGAGACTGACAGCCCTAGTTCTTCCCTACCTACGAGAGAGAAAGAGGGAGGAAGAGAGAGACAGAGTGTGTGTGTGTGTGTGAGAGAGAGAGAGAGAGAGAGAGAGAGAGAGAGAAGGTGGGGTGGGGGCAAAACTACATACACTTAGAAACATAGTAACTAAAGAGAAATGTTCAACTTCAGACCTTCCTCCACACCGTAAACCTTCTGGATTAGCCACTGAGTCAGTTTCCTACTTACTTCTGTCTCGTGGTTTGCCGACCAAAACATATCGTGGTAATTTGTGTCGAGCAACTACACATTCCTTCAAAAACGCCACCCAGGGATTTTCAATTTAGGAGAGTTTAATCTGGGGGTGTTCAGAGTTTAGACTTCTGTCTACTGGTATTACACGTAACTATATGATTATCCCTAGAGGGTCGTAGTGGGTGCTGATCAAAATTATCATGAGATATTGATTATGATTTCAGGGCAGTGATTCCGCCAGACCACCTGTGGGAGTGTGTCACCCCCAAATTTTTCAGAACACCCCCCAGCTTTAAATTTTTTACGTTCAAAAATCGATAGAAACTGGGCAAAACTCCACTAAAACCCTTCTAATATTGTCTTTACAGCCCCCAAAACTGAAAATCATGTTGGAATCCCTGTTTAAGGGGTGTAGGAAAATCAGATGCCTTCATAGTTAATCTATATATATAAAAATGAAAGTGACAGTGTTTGTGTTGTCATCACGTAAAAAGTACTTGACCGATTGGAATGATTTTTCGCAGAGGATCAGACAATGGACACATCTGGGAAGTTATTATATCAGTTTGATTCTAAAATTATTATCTTCAGAGATATCTCTTGGATCCAAAACGGTGGACCACAAAAATCAATTTTCCAGACTGAGCTAGAGGTACAAAATTTTGCATAAACATATATTATCAAGAGTAGTTTAAGAAAATATTACATTTTGAAAAAGTCGCCACCTTGGATTCAAAATAGCCGCCCCAAAACCATTTTGCACACCATTCGAGCTCGAGAAATGAAATTTGGTAGGGAGGGGTACCATCACGAGTAGGTTACAATAAATGGGGCAAACCTCTCCGCCCCCAGGGGTATGGGAACAGATCTGCACCATGGGGACGCTGTTCCTCGGAGAGTCTGGTTACGATAAAGGAGGCGCACCAAGTTAGGGGAGCAGCCCGCCACGAGGAAGCGAGTATTGGTGACAGTCCCGATCACTGTTGCCAACATATTTTATTCACCCCACACCAACAGGTGGGCAAATCAGCTAGTCGTGAATAACGATCATGTGAAAATGGAACAGGAAGAAACAAGAGATTTATGACATTTCTGTGGAAGGTAGAGTATTATGAAAGTAGAAAATTCTAACATTTCAATTTAATTTAAACTTCAATAAAAATTCGTAACTTCTGCATGAAAGAAATAAAGCGTACTTTTTTTTTTACCAATTTATGAAACAAAAACATGCAAAAATATGGCCAGGACCTCGAGATACTTGTCCCTCTGCCCTGTCCCAACCTCTCAGCCGTCCTGTTATTTACTGAGAACAATGAGTTTTATTTAATTATAGCATAATCTCACTACAGTATGATCCGCGAGTGAATGCATATTTAACCATTCCTTCCTACCTTACCCTATATCCGACATTTTTACAATTTATTATCATTTGTGTTTCAAGTTACGAAAATGTGCGATAAGACAGATGGTGTTTATAAAGTTTTCTTCTTTTAGGAGCTGATAACACCTCATCTGAGCTGAACGTCATAGCGTACCACAGACCTCTCTTTTTTTCACACTGCAGTGTGTGACTAATTCCAATCTTCCTACCATAATGTTTCAAACCTATATAATACGCACTTGGCCTTTCTTAGTTTCGAGTTCACACTCCTTTATATCGTCATAAGAGAAGTCAGGTTCCCAGTGTAACCCCTCCCCAAAATCCACGTGTTTACTGGCAATGCAACTTATCCGAATTTTCTTTTTATGCAGTATCTCCATTTCAACAGCTCCCATCCATACCATTCCAAACGTTCTCTTCTCTTGCTTTCCGGGAATCCCGCATCTGTTCCTCTGATGACCTGCTCCGTAACTATTTCAGTACCCTCTCCTCAGCTCTCACTAACCGTGGATATCCCAAACACCTTATCCGTAAACAACTGGACCGTGCCCGTAATCACCCTAACTCCAACCGACCTCTCCGCCAAGCTCCCTCCGCTCCCAATCTTCTCACCCAGTACCACCCCAGACTTCAGGCCCTCCAAAAAGCTCATACCCCATACTCACTGCGTCACCTGAAACTGAAAGAGTTTTCCCGTCGTGTCCCAAAATAGTCTACCGCAGACCTCCGAATCTCAACACAATTCTCACCAGAACTGGACCAGTCCCGCCCCCTTCCCCCAAACCTAGCAAGTGCAATAGACCCCGCTGCAAAACCTGTCCTATTTTTGATGCCAATCTTCCCTTCGTACACACTGTCACTCACAAGACGTACTCTTTCAGACACTCCGGTAGTTGCATATCTTCCAACCTCGTTTATCTCCTACTCTGTAACCTATGTTCCGCCGTCTACGTTGGCGAAACTCAAACTCCTCTAACATTCCGCATCAATAACCATCGCCACTCCTCCAAATCTCAACTTCCGCATCTCTCCATATCCGAACACACTTCTTATCACGGCTGCACATTTGACGAAACCTTTCGAGTCAGAATCCTGAGCCCTGACTCACCTGCCACAGTAAGAAAGAGATGGGAGCAGACGTACATCTCCATCCTTTCCGCCAGCTATGAACCCGGCCTCAACTGCCTGTAACTCCTTGCAACGCATTGCCGTCGTCTTCCTTTCTCTTCCTTGTTCCGTCTCTAGTTGCACTTTTATTTTATTCTATCTTTCTATACTGTTTCTTTGTTCTCCCCTTCATCTTCATCATTATTGTTATTATTATTATTATCTCCCCCCTCCCCTCCGATTCTTTACCCTCTTATTTCTTTAGGAAGCCCCTTACCTGCTCCTAGTAACCTTTGCACTCTTTTCTCCACTTGGTGTTTTCTCCGACCCATAGTCATTTTCCCGCCTTCATAACCTGGGCACACTGTCACCCAGCATCATTGGCAATATGGCGTTTCCTTAATACCACTCCCGCACCAGTCCATTTTCCTTGATACCAGTTGAAAACGCAATTGCGAAACATACTAATTTTCTCTAGTGTTTGTGAAGTTCGTATGCTCTTATCTCAAGATTTCACCATGTAAGTATCCTTTCTTTCTACCTTGTTTACCATCTTATATATATATATATTTATATATACAGACGCGAATCCAAGGGGGCTATAACCCCCCCCCCCCTTCCGCCGGGCGTCCAGGTTTACACTGGATAAAATAGCCTTCAATTCTACTTTACACTGGAAAAATGACACAACTATGGTTTAGCCCCCCCTTCCCTTGATCAAATCCTAGATCCGCGCCTGTATATATTATATATATATGTCTTCGTTGCCGCGTACACTTGTCGAACAAGAAAGCAAGTAATACCTGCAGATTTAGCTCGTAACTTTTCTTATCTCAGTTAGGAACAAGAATATTTGCTTCGCAGTAAAGATAATGAACAATTTGGGCTTTTTACCTAAACTGTTAAAAATAACAATTATTTTCAAAAGTAACTTATATAACCCTTATTCAAAAACAACTTACAAAAATAACAGTTGTTATTTTTTGCCCATCTCTAGTGAAGCTTCCTTGACGATTATTCACCGCCGTAGCTTTGGGTTGTCGAATGTTTTACAGTATTAATGATTTACTACTTGCCCAGAGACTAATGAACACTAGATATATTTTCAAGATGCGAATCTTGAAGAAAGTGTGATAGAAAAAAATGAAAGGGTACTTAAGAACGACGACATGTTGATATGTGAACATACGAAGGTTGTCAAGGTAATGAAGTGAGCAGAGATATTAAATATGGACAATATTACTAGAGTGTAAATGTTATACATATGTATGTAAGGTACTAATGCGGCCATTTTACAAGATGTTTCTAGGTGGAGGCTATTATGCAAATCATGTTTATATACCTCAAAAGACATTAAATCTGTTGTGCGTAATTTATTGTATTAGATATTGTTAAATTGACCTAGAAACATCTTGTAAAATAATGCTTTTTCTATCATACGAAGTCAAAAGAATCTACTTACCTAATGACAAAATTTGTTTCCAAAGCTCACAAACTCAAAAATAGAGATAATAATGGTAATTATGTAAAAGTTCAAGTATGCCCGCTTGTTAATGCTAATAACAAAAATACGGCCTCCATTGTTGTACACATATAACTTGATTCCAACTGATCTTGTGAATTCTTGTACAACGATGAAATTTCTAGGTTAATTCAACTATACATTTCCGCTAATGTCTTTCAACATGAAAATAAATTTTACATACCAAAAGAAGGTCTCGCAATGCGTAGTCCTTTCACCGATATGAGCCACACTTATGGACCATATTGATTCATTTATTCTGTTCACACCTGGATTGCGTTTTGTTAAGAATATTAGATTTGTTGATGGTTGTCTAGTAAATAGCAACCGAGTTTGATTTCCTATTCAATAGCCTAAATATTTTCCACCCCAACATAAAATTCACCCATGAAACAGATCAACCAGAAAAGACTAAGTTCCTTGATTTATCCATCAGCAGATGTAACAATCACACGTTAGTATTCACAAAACCCTGTTTAAGCATGAAAATATACAAACCAAGGATCTTGACATTCGTTTTTAATGTAAGTTAGTTAAAATAAATCCTCCGACCTTATCCGAGCCACTATGAAGGCGATTTGTTCAATGAAATAAATCACATTTACTGTTTAGGAAATACAAATGGGCAGAGTACACGTTCCTGTGAATTTTCCAAGACGCCACTCAACGAAGATCTCATTAATAACAGAAGATCCTAAAATTGTCGGTTTACCAATTGGCCCCAAATTTATTTATTTATATATAAGGTAAATTTAAGACAAATGAAGGAGAAAAAAGGATAATACTTACAGCTTACTTTCGCATTAGATCACACATATTCACATAAAAAAAATCACTATATTTCGTGTATTCACACTTTTTCAAGTACAGAGGAAGAGAGCGAAGTTCACGTGTTCACAAAGTATAAGTTTGAAGAGACAGTGGCGACACGTAGCGGACAAAACATCAAAACTGGAGAACAACTGACTGCTGTAGAGCGTAGACATCCGGAACTAGAAATAATAATAACTGTATAGCGTATAAGTACAAGGTGGGATCGTGGATGGAAATGTGTTGAAAATGCAGAGGAAAAGGGGGAGCTTAGAGTTATTGAAGGTTAAGGCCAGGTTCTATTTTCGCGCTCAAACCGTGAATAAAGGCATTCTCCCACAGACGGCGTGTTGAGGTGCTTGTCGTAGGGGATAAAATGTGGATTATGGCAACCAGGAAAGATAGATCAAAATTGGTATTGTGGGACTCGGTGTGCAAGAAAACTGGGGCATCCGGTTTGCTGATAGTACAGAAGTGACGATGGTTATTAATTCGAATGTTAAGAGCACAACTTGTTTCCCCCACATACTTTAAATTGCCTTCCCGGCTTTACTGGGATGAAGTTGGAATTAAAATTAATGGCGAATATCTTCATCATCTGCGGTTCGCTGATGATATAGTGCTTTTTGCTTCAAATGCGGAAGAACTACAAACCAGAATGGAAGAACTGAATAATAAGAGTTCGAAAATAGGCCTTAGAATGAACTTAAGTACAACAAAGGTCATATATAATCAACATGCTGCAAAATGGGAAATAAAGATTAGCGGAGAGACAGTAGGCATAGTTGATGAGTATGTTTACCTAGGCCAGCTCAAAACATCGAATGCCAAGTTGACTGATGAAATAGATAGAAGATGTAAAATGGCGTGGAGTTCGTTTGGAAGACTACACTTTATTTTCAAAAGCAAACTACCAATGTGTATGGAGCGTAAAGTTTATAATCAATGTGTCTTACCTGTGATGATGTACGGCTGTGAAACTTGGACATTGAATGCGCAAACGACTCAAAGATTGAGAGTCAAACAAAGAGCAATGGAGAGATGCATGCTAGGAATAACCAGGATGGACAAATGAATGGATTCGCGCACAAACAAAGATAGAGGATGTAATCAAGACTGCGAAGAAGATGAAGAGGAAATGGGCCGGTCACATAGCTAGACGAACAGATGGAAAGTGGACGACAAATGTACTCCATTGGATCCTAGAGGAAAGAAACGACCGAGACGACGTCCAAATGCAATATGGGTAGATGAAATCAAGCGTTTTTCAGGAGCTACATGGGTGAGGATAGCAGCAAACCGAGATATGTGGAAAGAAAAGGGGAAGGCCTTCATCCAGCAGTAGATAGAAAAAGGATGAATATGATGATGATGATATATATATATATACAAAAAAATCCAGCACTCTGTCCACCTAAAGACATTATTCAGAAGTCATCAGGGATTATAAACAAGGATTATTATTTGGGATGAAAACAATTATCAGTAACGTGCAATGTAAAGTAAAAAAGAACATTCGCATGACTAAGCGTAACTATGTTACATACAAAAATAAGGGAGTATAAAAGAGTTTGTCACAACTCCTACACACTGAAAAACACGGCATAGAACATGACGAATTTTATACAAATTTAAATCAAATATTGACCGTTAGGATCGGAAAAATTCTTTCTCGCGAAGTATTTCTCCAGACCAGAAGGCATCTTCAGGGAACTACGATTATTGCATAAAAATGTGTTTCTTGGTCTCGGAAACCTGCTACATAATATCTAGGAAACCTTCACTGAATACAGATAAAGATGCTGTTACTATATTTCCATTTATTAATTAATAGGAACTACGGTATCTCTGTTATTATCTTTCTCACAAATAACCTTGTACATGGTAAACGCTTAAATTAACATAAAAAAATTGACAATCGGGCTAGAACCCGGATCTCCCACTTGTCAGTTGTTATGCTCTCCATTATATCACCATTTGCCGTGGTTACGTAATGGACAGGATACCCAACCGGCAACTAGGAGATCCGGATTTGAGTCCTGGTCACGGCAGCTGTCAATTTTTCTGTATTAATTTTTAGGATATACTTTTTCTCACACATACATTCAACAATAAAACCAAATCGAAAAGCATCCGCACTTTCGTCATAACTTTCTTTAGGTTGGCCGCACTGCCTTTTTCGCTCGTGTGCTATAATGTGATACTCTAGTCAAGTCTGACTAAAGTGTTACTGAAGTTTGATCTTAATTGCTCAATTCTTTCTTTGTTCTGTTACAGAATAAACACGACCATTCCGCTGGCAATGTGCACCAAGAAAGAACAGAGAGCAGTGATCCATTTCTCTGTTTGAAGCTTAAATCAGGGGTTGAAATTCACTACAGATTTGCAGCACAATACGGTAACAACGCAATGCTCTACAGTGTACAAGTGGATCTAGAAGTAAGTAAGTAAGTAAAAAAAAAAAAGCCAGACAAGCTCGAAGTGCGAAGAATGCCCATCAACTTCCACCGCTGACAGGAAGACTCAACACGCTTGAGATGATTCTGGCGAACCGATGAGTCACCACCGATTAGGTTGCATGTTCTCTGCAAATCAGTTATGGTTCTGCACGCAAAATCATCCACAACAAACTTGGTTTCCATAAAGTTTCTGCGAGATGATGTTATGGGTATAAGTACGAGAAGATGTGTATATTATATACTTATCTAGTTATTCAAAATATCGTACACGTTTTGGCATTCAAGAGTTGAATTTAAATGATACAAACCAGTTCTTAGGATTATTTCATTGTAAATAGCCTTTACGGCAATTTGATTCAAAAGTACATTGCAGATTTATTTCAATAGATGGTAGCACCGTATTCGATGCTGGCAAGATGCCAATGTATAAAAGTAAATGTTTATTATTTGTTATTTTTTATATTCGAGTGAATTTTGATATTGTTTTGAAGTTATCTTTATGTACTCTAACATTTTTGTAAATATTTTATGTCATGAACTCATGGCTAGTAATTAAACGACTAAGGTATGAAATGTGAATATGAATGTAAAAGATCCATTCAACGACAGAGAATCGAAGAGATCGAATCTAATCATCAAATTAACAAATCTTAATTAAATGACGATTTAAATATTACCTGAGTGTTGATTTCCCAAGCTGTTTGCAGTGCCAGGTAGCTTAGCATACAAATGTATCGGGCGAGAGCCACACAACACAATGGCACAAGCAGCTGCCAAAAATTCAGTAACAAAAATAGGCAAGTCTATACACAAATGAACGTAAAAAATACATTGTCCTTGATCGTCACAAACGGCGATGGAATTGGGAGTAGCATCAGAGTAAAAAGTTTGACGAATAAAATCGGGAGCAAATAACGATAAAGGCTTGGATTGCACTCGTCGAATCACTTCGAAAGTCCATAGAGGTAAATAATCCTGTAATACTGCATTCACCAAGGGGAAGGACAAGGAAGTCAGCGGGGTAACCCAGGAAATGTATCCGGCCAACACTTGTCGCAATCCATGATTAGCGAGCAATCGTAAATCAGGTACAGCTTTAAGAATGGCTAAGTATTTGGGTAAGATAGTGATGGTGAGGGAAGGAATGTCCACTTGAACCCCCAGAAACACTAATCGTTGAACCGGGGTAAGCACACTCTTGTCTGCATTGATAGCCAACTGAGAATGACGCAGAATATGCAAAGCATGAGTAACTTGATCAAACGTGCCATACAACAATATGTCATCATAATATACCAAAAAAGGACACACGTCTTGAAGGAGGTACGACAATTCTTTGCGCATTGCTGTTTGCATAAGGAGAGGACTC
Organism: Lepisma saccharinum; assembly: GCA_022664845.1. Taxonomy (NCBI): domain Eukaryota; kingdom Metazoa; phylum Arthropoda; class Insecta; order Zygentoma; family Lepismatidae; genus Lepisma; species Lepisma saccharinum. Next base: position 100,285 of record JAGDQP010000436.1, on the reverse strand, counting down.
AAGGTCCAGCCCATAGGAAGACGACGAAACACACAAAACTCGGAGGCACATTTAACTCCAAAATACGCACTAGTATATGCACTGAGCTTGACATGATAAAAACCGTCTTGTAAATCTATCTTGGCGAGATAGGTGTCGGTGGAAACCGAGTTCACCAAGTCCAATGGAGAAGGAAGGTGAACGGCAGGAGCCGAATAACAATCCGTCCAATCATGACAGTCATAAATTACCCTTGCAGAGGTATCTGATTTTGGCACCAAAAACAAAGGAAAAGCGTTTTTCACCACCGTAGAAGGCACACGTTGTAATATTCCAACACTACACATATCATGAATCACAGGTAAAAGACACTTAGAAGTACCCCGTATACGAAGAGTACATGAGGTGGGGGGAGTATGAAACAAAGGCTGTTGAGTAAAGAGACTACCTGGAGGCCGGAAAGGTTTCACTCGCGAAGGATCGGAGAGATGAAATAACGGCCGAAGAGTAGGTAGCGAAGCGTCCTCCGGGTCTGCAGCAGTGTCCGTGGAAGCTGCACGGTAGCTTAGCCGAAGCTTGAAGCTAGTTGTTACAGCGAACTATTCTGGGATATTGAACAGTGAACACTCTGGGACATTGTATTAAAAGACCAAGCTTAGCTCCGCCAAAGAGCAGATCGTAAGTCCTTGGTCACAAGAAGCATCTTGGTTATGATTAGTAATACCAAGGTTTATAGTGAAAAAGTTACCCACGTCCGGACATAAAATAAAATGTAGCTTAGCCGATGCTTGAAGCTAGTTGTTACAGTGAACTATTCTTAATATTCACAGAGTAACGTAATATGATTCATACAAACGTTACGTTACAATGGGTGCCAAGAGAACTTTCCGAAGAGCATAAGCGCAATTGCATGGAGATCTGTCAACGCTTACTCTACCGCTACAAATATGAGGGTAAAGCTTTTTTGGAGAGAATAGTTACAGAAGATGGGTCCAAGATTTATCACTTTGAGCCGAAATCTAAGCGGCAGAGTATGGACTAGAAACACAGCGATCGCCAGCAAAGACGCGACCACATAGGACGCCAACACCGTTGGAATCCTTGGCAAATTGAATTTCGAGGTGCTGGAACGCCCTCCATATAGAGTACATTACAGAAACAAGAGTGCGGATAATTTTACTTACCTTCTTATATCCTTACATTTACCTTTTAGTAACATTGTCGGTATCAGTTAGGAACTGCTCACTTCATAACTTGGCAACTGTGATTATGTGAATATGGCTCCGACTTAGTCCTTAGTGTCTATGTATTCTTTTTTCTCTATCACCTACTCACTCACTTGTCAACGAGGGAGGGAGGGATGGATGTAGTTAAGTATGTTTTTTTTTGCTTTTCTTTCTTTTTTCTGTGTGTGTGTGTGTGGGGGGGGGGGGGGTTGCTTTCCTAGTCAAACCATAGCAAGTAAAACTGAACGTGTTTCTTTTTCCCCCTGATCAACAACACAAAAGTTCTCCGCACCACAACACGTAACTCTTCTAAGTAACTACATCCTCCTTTCGTTAAACATTACATTAATACTTCAATTCTTCTTACCCATTTTGCTACATTTTGGCCTCGTATTTCAATCAAGTTTATGTTCTACACTTTCTTACCTGTAGCAGAAGCAAGAGCCGCCGCCAACTGAGCTGCAGTAATTATCGAAAAATTTTGACCTGATGGCCCGTCTCCACCAATACCTCTAGGCTGTGAATCTGATGACTGAAATATTAACAGCAATACACCATTATGTAATTTAACGTTATATTTTGTAGACATTACAGTACATAACAGAAATTATCAAGTAAATAAATCACCTCTTCATCAATTTCTACATTTCACCTGAGGCTACTCTGATTACTCTGGCAAATTATTCAACAATATTACACAAGTTGTAGTCCTCATTATTCTTCGCTTTTATGCACGAGCACTGTTGGACGACTGATTAGCACGCTTACTTTCTATACGCGTTGTCTCGGGTAAAAAATCGTTAATAGCTCTATTGAACGGACAGGTCTGAAGCCCACTTTAACCAAAAACAGTCA
>JAGDQP010000436.1:14077-97825 GCA_022664845.1 Lepisma saccharinum | reverse complement strand
ATTTTTTCTTCATTCATTCACTTATTCTTGCATTCACTCACTCATTCAAACATATATATGAATGGGTCTTATCCATGGATGTGTCTCATGTATGAAGTGATTATGTATATAGAAATGAGCATAATTTACAAGCGTAATGCAAACTGTTCATGTATTCATTCACCCAGTACTCTATTCATTCATTACTTCTGCTCTGGGTAGAAATGTTTAAAAGTTGTAATAGCTCAAAAATGAATATCGCCAGATTACAGTTTCGTTAGAATTTATTTCATGGACAATTAATAATTTACCGATATTTCTGATTTTGAAATATTCCTTTGCAATGTTCTTGAAGAAAAGTAGATTATTTGTAATTTACGACTTCACAGGAATGCTGGTCATTATGTGGTCCTTAAGAATTTGTGAACAAATACAGTTAATGTACAACTGACTGTCGCAGTGCTTGGATTCAATTCGCGTAATTTTCATATGATTATATCGTTCCTTGTGAAAGGACTTTATTGTTCATTTCTTGAAGAATACCAAGATCGTGCGACAATTTGAAGCTTTTAAATAGCGCGGGAGTTTTAAGTTTATAAAACGTTCCTGTTGGCGTAAGAATGAACTCCTAAGAATGTCAATACACTACCAATCTCGACAGTTTCAAGACTCTTCTTCAGGAGAAAGAACACCAAAATACTAAAACGAAATGTACAAAAGATAAAGATACTCAAGAAAAAGGGGCAAATGATTATAATAATTTCTTTGCTGTAATCAGCCTAACCTTGCCCATGGTCCAGCAATTTATGATGTACTTCTAAGAGTTCTGAAACGGGACCTCAGAAAAACAAGTACCTAAAAATAAAATTTGTGAACTAAGAATGTGGGTGTGTCTATGAAACTAATGTGCAGGGAGGTTTATAAATAATTGTGTCAAAGTTAAAAAGGTAATAAAAGGCTATTAAAACACGTGATAATACTATTTCTTGAGATTGAAATCAAAGATTCACAAAGAAATTGTATAGTTAATTAAAAACATATCTGAATTGCTTGCTTTAAAAATTATAAGGTTGGTAAGGAGATGTCAGTGAAGGAACTTTTGACTTCGAGGAGAACTACACCAGAAAGTTATAAGAAAATACGGAGTATGTGGATGAATCTAATGATGTGAGAATAAAAATAAAAGTGAAACTGAGATTGTGTTTCCTTTACTCTTTACCCAAACTGTACGGAAACTATGGTAAAACAACATGTCTGCTAGGAAACCTCTCAAACCGATAATATATTGTCTTGTAGCCACTGAAACAAGTACTACTCATTTAATTTAACTGACTGAATTCTTATTAACGTTCTAAACGAGCTGGTGAGCTTCTAAGGACGGGACTTAAAGAGTTTCTGGTAAAGTGAGATCCGAACCACTCCGTTCTAAACCCCGGCGGGAACTGAACTCGTGACCACGCACTTATTGTAATTTTTCTAGGATCGACATATATGAAGCTAATCAACGGAACTTGTAATGAGGATTTAAAAAAGGGAGGGACCTTGTGTATGGAAGAGGCATGTGTACGAGAACGAGTCTTTTTATGTGATTTGTGAGTTAACATCTGACAAAGGAAATGAATTACTTATATACGGAACTGTACTTTAATCATTAACAAAACTTTTTTTTTACTCGTGTAATTTACGCACTTTTTAGACGAAAAAATTCGTTTTAAAACGAGGGTGCGTAAATTATGCGCGAAATAAAAAAATGAACATCACCTGAATAATTCTGAAAGACATGTGAAACATGCTTATTTGCGAAGCCCCAGATCAAAGCCCCAAAACATTTCCGACCCTCTGTGCTCTTTATTTTAATTGTCATACGAAAATGTCATACACAGCACTTGCTTTGAAAATGTTTTCTCAAAAGGATAAAATAATGAGTTAAAGATAGCTGCAGAAGCGAAAGTTAGAGATGCAAACTGGTTTGAGGGGAAAGTGGCGTGGTTGAATTACTCACTGCCTGGGAGTGACAAAATTCCGCCGTCTTCAGTATAGAAAGGAGACAAACGGAAAACCAGAAATCGAAACTTCGCTGCGCGGTACATGCGAGATAATTGTTTTTTCGTTCCTTTTCTTTATCATACAGAAAGCCGTGCGCAAATTATGCGAGTTAATACGGTACTACTACTAACACAATCGAATCATTCATTATCTTGAATAAGTTGTGCTCGATTACAACTGTTACTTACAAACACAGCAGAGGTACAAGCATTATTTGCCTTCTCACGTAGATAAGAAAACATTTATTCATTTTAACATTTCACTATTTTGTTCATTTGATAGGAACTATATGGGGTCATTCCATGCTAAAATCACACGGCCACTGACCTCATCATTTCAAAATTTCACGACACTGGGTGAGAGTACGTGTGGAGTAAAGTATATTTACACATTGCCATCCAACTGTTAAATGCACACTTATCGTGCAGCAGGGTTGCAAACTTAGGGGGAAAAAGGTTATAAATTTGACACATGGGTCTGAAAGAAAAAATCGCAACTTTTCTTGCAGGTACGGTAAGATAAAATCATCGTGTTGGGCATCATCATGTAGAAAGTCTGAAATTACTGTCAGGTTTGTATGTTCAAGTTTCCTAATTGACGATTCACGATAGTATATCAGAAAAGGATAGACAGCAGCCTATGCATTGTTCCAGTAACATTCCTGAACTGCATCCTGCAGTACAGAATTGAAGTTTTCTGAAAAGTCAAGCAGAACAACGATTTCACTAACATTTAAATTATCTTTGAGATCCTTTCAGAAATTTGCTTGCTGATAGGCAATGAACTAGTGTGTGTCTGTTACTGCAAATTTAGAAACGAATATTTATATAAAATTTTCTGATGGTTTCACAATTGTTTTCCATCTCTGATGGAACCCATTGTTTAAAGGTGACAAAATCTACTGCATTTTCCTCCAACACAGTCTCCAGTACTTGTTTTACACAGTATTATAACTCTGGAAGATCAGCATTTCCACGAAAGTAACAGTCGACATGAGGTGCATTACATATCATGTGAACTAAATAAAGATCATACTTAGGCAGATATGCTGTTGTGTTCTTCCGTGAGTTTTGTTAAATTCTACCAATAGCTTCACGTTCTGATGTGCACCGTAGGCACATACATTATGTGTTCCATAGGATCCCACCAGAACATAGTTCTTCGGGCGTAGCGAGGCAAACTTTGATTTATATATATATATATATATATATATATATATATATATATACCAGTAATGTATATTCTAATATTATTATTTTCTTAATTTTATGTGTTAGTGTATTTAGTTGGAAGATATTTTGGTTTATATTGAGTTGTCTTTAAGACTCGTTTCTCGACGTCTAAAGTGTAATGGATCATGATTAAACGTTAAAATTATTCTCAGCTCCAAGTTAACAGTTACGTAAGTCAAAACAGAGCAGCATCATTATTTATGTTCCCATGTGTACTTTCCTACGAAAGGAAATCTTTCCGCAATAACCATGATTCGACCTTGGTTCACAAGAAATAAGAATTGTCACATGTATTCGTCTTTTTCACAAGTGATGTACGCCGATCTGAAAATCTATTAGTGATGAGAAAGTTAACATAAGAACCTTTCTAAGAAGTGTTTTTAAATTTTGTAAACAGTTTCACCTTGAACAGCTGTATTTTATCCCATATGAAAGTTCCCAGTACTTCCTTCAATTAGAAAATGGACTGATATAAATATTAACTAAAACTTCTCTTTATACGCACTCACCCAGACGCACTCGTTCATCCACCATCATTGAGTATTCGACTTGGCTCCGATACAAGTCTGCACTTTTCACTTATTCAAATTCTACGCAAAGATTCGTTAAACAGTTATCTTCAAAATTACAACCTATTTTGGACTCAGAAAAATTACAGAGAACTTAATATATATAGGGTTCAAACACGCTTGAGTCTCTCGTATAGTAATTAGTGACAAATCTGAACTTTGATTACCAAGTGCAAATCATTGGACAGATCAACGCAACAGAAAACATCTTAAATTCGAAAGGTATGTTGCTCGATCAAAATTTAACCATGTTGGTACATGTATTTAATTTGATATAATTATGGTAATTAGAGCTCTTTCAAATTCATTTGTATTCTTTGCTATTCAAAATTTAATGTGTTCAGATTTGTAAGTAAATTCTCGTTTGACTCTTGATCCAGTATTCCGACGTCGAAGAGTTGTGTTGACATCTCCTTGTAATTCCTTGTTTTGTTTTTAAATAATCTATCTGTATTTGATATATATCTGAGATACGTCTACCAATAAATGTCAATATTAATTGTTTATGTGTGTTTGCTCTACTAAAATCTCAGTTTGTTAAGAAGGTGTTCAGCATTTAACTTCTAGGTACCTTCCCGACAATCCGGTCATTTATCGTGGTGTTCGGCACCATGACTATCGTGTATTGACCCACAGGTCAGTCATTTATCACCAGAGTGAGACTGTTTGAACTGTGCATACACTTCACTGAGATTGTTTGCCAGCCTCGTTCGTTTGTGCCTCTTTGTGTTACTTGTTCGAACTATTACAAAGTCCTTTTTGCCGGGCCGGGCATAATTCTGCTAACACTGTCACTACAATAAATGGTTTCCAGCAAATGAACAATATCTGGGTTCTGATTTCTCCCAGGTTTAGGATTTGGTGATGACATTACTCTACATTCCCTCACTAGCTTCTCCGTAGTTCGTATTCTGTGATTTGTTGCGCTTGGGAATTACTTTTGAATTCTTCCAACACTAAAGTCTTTAGGTAGTATAGTCAAGATTTGCACTTGAGCACTTCTTTCTGTACATTCTGCAAACTTTATTTCAACTGCTCCAAATTTTTTCATCAGTAATTTCACTTTCCGGAATCTGATCATCTGCCATTGGTAATCGGAATATCCTTTTTTGTACTGTTTATGTAATTTTCTTTATTTTACTTTTAATACTATCTGATTGTTTTTATTATTTTCCGTTTGATGAGCGATTCTCCAACACTTCGTAATCTACTGAATTGCTTTCTGGTGTTTATGTCCTTCAAATGGGTTACTACATTGTAGGTATACAGGGTATCCCCGAAATAATGGTACATTTCGAGAAAAAATCATTTACATTAATACAAGAAAAAAAAAGTTCCTTTGACGACATTCAAAATTATACTTAGTTTCGAAGATACAGGCGCTTAAAGTCACGGATCGTCACAAAAATGACGTCATAGCTCGGAAAATAATGACGTAAGTGATATCGTCTTAGAAAATAACACTCGAAGTAGTACATGATGCATATTCAATCTTTTAGAAATCTCCTCTAAGCTGTATTCGCCAATCTTAAACATAACTTAAATAGATGTATTGGGGACTACTTCGAGTGTGATTTTCTAAACCGACACAGCTTACGCCATTACTTGTCGACATATGACGTCATTTGTGATGATACTGCCATAACTTTGAGCGCCTGTAGCTCCGAAACCAATCAGCTTTTGGAATTTCTTCAAAGGAACTTTTTTCTTGGTTTGATGTAAATAATCATCTCCCAAAGTTTGCACCATTATTTCTGGGACACCCTGTATAGTTCTTATTCATTGAATGAATGAATGAATAAAAGAAAGAAAGAAAGAAAGAAAGAGAGACAGAGACACTTGCAGTGGGAATGTTATGAGTACAATACCACAGCCCCTCTCAATACTTCAAAGAGTAGAGTTACACTAAGAGCTAAAAGACTGTCAGACAAATCTGAACTTACTCTTTGGGTACATTCAGTGCAACAAATGACTAAATCCATTACACCAATGAACAGTCGCTGTCATACTTCTGTTCCCAATGTCATCCCAACATGCCTTACAACCACTACCATAATGCACCATTTGAAAATTTTCATCAAGGTCAAAGGATGATATGACCTAATGAAAATTTGATTTAAGGAAATGCAGTTTACTATTTTATTGAAAGAACACTGAAGATTTTACCTTATCTCCAAAAAAAAAAGTTACGAATTTTAATCTTCGGCCCCATATGTCAAATCTGTCACTTTTCCCCCTAAGTTGGCAACCCTGCTACACAAAAAGTACACACCACTGTTGGCTATTGTACAGACATACATTGCTCCTCAAGTACTACTCTCTCCTGAAGTCCCATGAAATTTGGAAATGGTAAGATCACAATTTCCATTTTTTGTGTAATTTGGCATGGAATGACCTTATAAAGATCTCGAATGTCAAAAGGAAAACCTAACAATTTATGACGAGATTTTTGTTATATAGGAATATAATACTGATGTTATTTGCACTTTTACAATTGCAAAGAGTATAATTATTGAATAATTTATTATTTACCTGAGAGGAATCCATTTCTTCTTCATCACTAAGAGCATCCAGAGAATAAGAATATCCAGACGCTATCCCAGAAGCCGATGAGTTACTTGCTTCTTCATGGACAGCAGCTGCAATGTGATTGGCTGCTTCTGCAAGTGCTGGGTGCACTTCTACGATTCTAGAATATTCAGAGTAGAGAAAAAAACTTTTACAACTGATAATTTGATCAAATAAGAACAATAGTGAAAGTAATTTGATTTTTGAGATTTTATTAAAACGATCATGTTTGGAAGAACCACATGCACGATTTATTATTACTTTCGGAAAGAACGGTGATTCATTAAGCTTCTGTTTTACAGTAGCATACCACCTTTTACATTTTTAAGTAGCCGACCTCCTACTTACATTCCTCTCCCTTACGCTAACCCGGCCTGAGGCAAAGATGCTTAAAGGTCATACAATAAATTCATACTCCAAAACCCGAATTATCTCACACAATATATAATATAATACAAAGCGATATTCAATCCACTACTGGATGAGGCCTCTCCCGGAAGGAGGAGGTGGTCTACTGCTCCCACGCTGACCAGACGTGTTGGGAGAGGAGAGCCGAAGCCCTCAACTGTGATCGCTACCTCTTTATTCAGGTAGCTCCCCAATTGGCCTCACGACGCTGTATGGACGCCGCACAGGCAACACCATCTGGAGTGCTGAAACGGTCACCCATCCAAACACTGACCAGACCCAGAGCTGCTTGACTTCGGTGATCTTACGGGAACCGGTAGACCAGCTCGGCTAGGGCGTTGCCCACACAATATATACAACTACCTATATGTAATACAACACACTAGAAAATGGAATTAATTTTACTACCATTTTTTATTAACAACATTTACAGCTTTCTAAGTCTACAGACAATCACGACTTACAATTGGCTATAATTGTTGGAGGAAGGAAGAAGGTAGCCAGAGCTTTCACTGTAAATACGAATCCAGAACTCTCTTGGTAGGATCGTCGTGATGGAGGGTATGAAGCACGATTCGATTCTGTACCCATCATTCTGTGACTATCCAAAGTCGATGACCGTAACTACTAGAGCACAGATGATTGAGTAACTATATGAGAAGACACAAACATACCTTCTTACGGTGTCAAGTTCCACCATCTGCACCAATAATTCCGGATCTTGAATCATCGCTATAGCAACTGGATCATCACTTAAGCCAGGAGTTGAAAGTATAATATTTTCCAGTACTTCTGGACGGCTGAGTCTCTATAATAATAATAAATAAATAAGAAGCATACAATGTAATGAGAACGAGCAGCTTTATCCAATCCCCCACTTAAGCTACATATAGCAAGAACTTCTCTTAACTTTAACACTCTATTACTAATTTTTATAACTTGTTTTTTGCACTTTTCTTAATTGGAAGTACAGCTTTTTTACATCTCAACTGTATTCTTGATACTGAATATATATTCCAATCATTTTGCAGTGGACGCGATTTACACAGATATGTGGCATGTCGCATTACACAGATATCAAATTAGCTTAATTTTGTACAATTGTAATTGAGCTTAGTTTTACAGGGTAAAACGGCCATAAACCTAGGAGTTTTAGAACATTCGAAAGTTTTAGATAAATAAGAAGAGATGGTGAATGATGAATAATTTTTACAACTGTACATGTTAATTGTGTAACTTAATCATGAGTAATATGTATTGCGCGGTTATTCTGTAAAGAAACTACAAAAGAATATTACTACTACAAGTTCACAATTATACGCAATTCTAAAAATAAAGTGACATTGGTTTGTTTGTTTTAAAGAATACCATATTTAATTGAATACATTATTGCATGATATTGCCGGGCTATGTATAGTGTGTTCACGAGCAAAAGTGACATCAAAAGAATCCACCAATACTTTATTAGCATTACTAAGAAGGTAAAACACTACAGCAAAAAGAGTGTCGTTACAATTTAAATTCAATAGCATCTTTCTATATAGAACTTCTTATTTAGTACTTTTATATCTGTTGGTGTGGATACCATTACAGGCGCCACGATATGAGTGCCCTACATTTTTGTTTACAACGTTCACCTATACTGAAAAACAAAAATAATTATATACTATAATGTGGTCATAACAAATAGTAACTCTCAATGTTTTATTGCTTTATTTCACGTAAAGCGTACCCACGTACGCTTCATGTACCCATGAGAATAAACTGTAGAATGTGACGTCGTAAGTCTCGAACACAGCTATTCCATAAGGAAAAGCCAGTCTGTTTCCTAGTTCATAGAGTAAAGTCAAATGGACAGGTTAAATGGCATTCTCTGACAACGTACAGAAGAAAACCACAGACAAGAAAAAAAAACATTCGTGAGTGGCATAGAAATAGAAGTGTTCTGCATCAAAACTGCGTCGGATGGTCAACCACACAATGCTACTGAAAGTGACTGTGAGGCATTCGTTCACAGGCTGCCACAGTTGAAGATATCACGTTTTAAAGATACGAAGTGTGTTACATATGACTATGCGACTGTACGAGTACAAAATACACATTGCAGGCTATTAAGACACACGATAAAAACGGATAAAAAAACAGCGTTTGTTGTTGGCATATGATTCAGATTAATAATAGGAATGGTTTCATTCAACGTATTTTCTTAGATTATGTGTAAAGTCAGGTAACTCTTTTCACTTTAAAATCGAAAATTTTGCGCTTTCATTTTAGAATTTCGTATTTTGGTTATATAGGTACCATTTTTGCGTTTTGCCGCGCATTGAGAAAACAGTGACGATTTTCTCAAAATTGGAAAAATGCATATTCAAATGCAAATAACACAGTACGTAACACCAAATATAAAGTAAAATATACAAAAAACATTTTCTAGTAGAAACACGCTTCTTTATTGTCACATCTCGCAATGACCACTGCACCAAAGTACATGATTTTTGTGATGATGAGAGAAGCTCGGCCTTGGTTTATTTTAATTCACGTGGGGGGGATTTAGAAATAATCGAATAGACAAGTGTCCACCATCTATTGAATTCCATTTGGAGATTTATCGTAAGAAGAAAAGCACTTTCTAACACCTTTAAGCACTTTCTAGAAATCACGTTTGATCACTTTCAAGTGCCCAGAATATATACAAAAAGCAAATACTCTTCCTGGAGAAAGTAGGGTACTCTGGGCCTTATTCGAAGTAGAATCGAGAAAAACAACTCTCAAAAAGGATGGTCGGCAGCAGGACTCGGAACACACGTGACTTCCTTGTTCTGATCCGCAATCACGTTCTAACGTTAGCGCCTAACGATGTAAAATACTGTGACTACGGTAAAATACAGACCAATAAAGTAACTTTAAAGTATGCACATTCTATTGCCTATATTTGTTTAATGACCAAATTAATAACACGCATCGTTATAATACGACCTAACAAACTAAATCTAATCTAACTTACAATGTTAGTGAATCCATATTAACCGTACACTCTGGCATTTGCCAAGTGAATATGAGAAAAACAGTCTGTTACGATAGCTTACCAAAACAAGGTCTGAACTCATTTGACCTACTCTAATGGAAATGACTAAGTCCTTTTTATAACTGATGGATAAATGCTACAGAAAATAAAACGAATTTCAAATAAGAAAACATGGAATGGTTCATCTACTTCCGTATAAAAGTATTACGATGCAAGCTTTCCTTTACACAGAAAAATGAAGCACAATTTTGAAATAAAAAAGATCCCAAACGCTTCTTGAATTAAGATCTTTGATTCAACACCCTAGACTAGAAGTCTTCAACCTTTTGCTGTCAGCAAACTGCTTTAAGATTTGTAAAGAGCTCTGTGGATCGCAGCCCTTTATTTGGTCCCTCTCTGTGGACCTCCTACGGTTCCAGAATATTAAACAAGCAAATTTATTAACATTACGCATGAATTTCATTCATGTTCAAACTATGAATCGTGGAATCATAAGAATTCCCAGCAGCGTACAAGAAAAACAAGTTCTAATGAACGCTTAGCAAAACGTTACTATTGCCTACTACTATTCTTACCCTTCAAGGTATTCTTTAGTTCGTAAACGTGAAAATATTAACTTTTTTTGAAAGAAACATTCTCTTTTAAGCTATAGAGATGCTCAATTAATAGTCCAAAAGGCCGAGAAAGATTGGCTGCCGGGCCACATTCAGTCTTGTAACGGCTGGTACTACGCTGTTAAGTAATTAAATCAAACAGATACCACTTTATTTACATTTACAAACACCCTGTAGAAATAAAAGCTGCTATTTTCAATGAAGATGTCTCAGGGCCTCTGTGGGAAACTGCTTGGCGAATTTCTAAGATTTAATGTTGCTTGGTTAGATTTAAACCAGAGCCTTATGATTGGTTCATATACTCTTAACTTAATGGCTAAGCATAATGGTTGTTTCTTTTGAATGTAAAGCAAATTTAAATAGGTAAGATACTTTTTATTAATAAGATAGACCCCGATCAGCAAGGGTACTAACCTATCTGTTAAGATCCATAGCTCAACTAAGCCTTACATGTCACACACACAATTATATAGATTCACACAATAACTTTTTGTACTTAAGATTACATTTTCGGGTCTAGCCCGGTTAGTAGTACACCAATCAGAACCAAAAAAATATATTTATTACCAAGGAAACACAAGAATCTAACTATTTACAGATACATTTCGTATCCATCTACGGACATACTGTTCTTAAAAGAGTCTCGTCCGAGACTGAGTTTCAACGAAGTGTGTATATAAAATATTAATGGGTATTTACATATTGTTGCATATAAATATTAATAATCAAAAACTATAAAAGATATCAACTTAAAAAATGCAGGGTATACAAAATAAGCATGTAGATATATTTACACATAATTATTGATATGTACAATATTTACATTACATATACGAGGGTATGTCAATAATTATTATCATGTTCTTGGCCACTGAACATGAACATAAGCCGTTACAGTCTTCTGGTAGAACGCGCCTACCTGAACGATATTGAATCGTGAAGCTGCAGAACTGCAATTCGACCTCTACTGTGTAGATAACTCCTCTCGGTTACTTACGCACATCAAACAGAAATGTAAAGTTTCTTATGTGTAACAATGTGCAGGCATAATTCTAATGAAAAAGTTAAAACTTATTTTTACCTCTGTTCTGATTCAGGTTTTCTGTGTTTTTCAATTATTAAATACTAATTTTTTCTTTGTTATTCTTGAGCTCATGCAGTAATGTATTTCACTCACACACACACACACACTATTCCACAGAGCTATGAATAAACACTCAGGAATTTTCAGTAGCAGCAAACTTCTGCTTTTTGTAACAGCAGAATGGCTGTTCCACTGCCTGGATCAAGTCACATTCTTCACCTTTAGATCCAGTCTGTAGACTGAGTCTCAGTTCGTAGAGCGAGTTCCAGCTCATTTGGTTGATTTCGAAAGAGTTCTCTACTGAATACTCATTGCCAAACACAATTTTGAAGTCTCCTTGATCCTCTCTCAGTCGTTGAATCACGGGACATATGAAGAAGGACGACGAATCTTTTTATCCTTCCCAGCCAAAAAATTTCAACTTTTCTGACTCGGACTGTCACTTTTATTCTCCAAGCCTAAATCATTTTTTGTCATTAAAAAGCTGCTTCTCTTCGTTAATACTTAAAATAGCAATGCAGAGTTTGTGCTGTCAGCATCAGGGGCCGAATTTCATAGGAGGTGCTTCTCTACTTCTCATTGGCATGGATGGCTCCTGCCAGGGCTGTTCTTTAGGACGACGATTTCTTTTTCTCTTGATACGCTTGCTGCAGTCCATCCTCTTGCGGCATATGGATAGTTGTATAGTCGAGTAACGAATTGGGTATGTTTCATCCAGTCACGTAATCGAGGTGGGACAGCAGCAGCAGCAGTAGTAGTAGTAAACTTCAGCGGATATTGTCGTCCGATGGGATGATGATGTAACACAGGATCCTAGCCGCACATATTGGGGTCGTCGATAACAGTTGCTGTTCTAATCAGATTCTGTCAAAGTTCTGAAAATTCATAGGAGGCGAGTCCTTCAACTGGTTACAACTCTTGTAGTCACAATCGGTGAGCTGGGTAGTCACAATCAATGGGTTGAGTGTCACAAGCCGCTTAACCTCATGTGTTCGAGGAAAAAACTCCGAAATCCAATGCAGCGCAGATGGATGTTGACCACTATTGACGTCATCCACGACCTCGTGGATGGTCTTACATATAGATCTCGCCGTATATGTAGATATCATTTTAGCTACTACCTACTTGCGCGAAGTATATTTTTAAATGACGCATGTTTGAAGAATGCAAACATTTAAATTAACTCAGCACTGACCTGTGAGAAAGTGGTTAGTTAATTGATTCCCAGCTACCCTGAACCGTGGCAACGTGAGAGCAACACACGGAAACTGAGATAGGACGACATTGTTGGAAAACAGCTTTCCCTTATAACGTATAAAACATATTGCTATAAAAATAAAATTTCTATTTTGATTTGATTTATATATATATATATATAAACATTTTGATAAGACTCTAAATTACGTAGAACTTTATTTTTCCTTGCGGTTTTTTGAATCTTAATCTTAGGCTCTCCTCTTCTTCGCTCTTTTATAGGATCGAAACTGATCTACTCTCCCACGCCGTACGTGATTTCCAATAGCCCTTTTTCAGGTATACAGTAAGAGCAGGAAGTATTAGTAATACTTTGTATTTTGCAATAAAAAAATATGATTTGGGAAAATAAATGTAATTTCGCTAAGAGAGAAAAGAAGAAATTACAACAGATACTAATATTCATTGACTGTAATTGAAAAATGTACAACTTATCAATAAGTCATTCATACATTAACAATAAATTAAAAACTTGTATTTGTAGTATGCATAAAGTATTCGTCTCTTCAAAATGTCCATATTTATACTTCATAGTATGTGGAAAGCACACACGGAAAGATTCACGTTTCATGTTCAACTATTGAGATCACGTTTTGAGAATAGAACTCAGGGGAGTTTCTGGCGCCACACCACAAGCCTCTCACCGGACTTAAAGGCGCAAAACTTTATTTCCTACTTAAAAAGAGCCAAATTCCAGAAATTATATCCTTATCGCGCTGTTAGTGTAGGATACAATAACCCCTTCGGTCATCCAAGTACACAGTTTTAAGGATTTTGGGGCATTATCCCGAGTGTTTGTTTATCTGGTGCAATATTAAGCACTTATTAATTTAATGAGAGTTTCCGAACTTCTATTTTCGTTAAGAAAAAACTTCTCTTTTTATTGCTCACACGATTTATCAGTGGCTGCCATCCCTGTTGTTGGTCTTTCCACAAGTCATGTAATTAATCTTTAGTATATGTACGTGTTTCGAAGCCTAATAATCACTTTTCCTTCTGATTTTTTCGTCTCTTTCTTTCCTTTATGATTCGTTTTAACTAAACAACGACCTATCAGCTAAAGACGTCGGTGTCGTAAGTGCAGTTAAAGGAGGGGACGTTAGCAATAACTTTCGGTAGCGAGGCAAAAACATGGTACATACATGAAAACGGAAAACCCACACTGAATTTTCCCTGGTGTACAAATAATGTTTGCGCGTCATTTGAGCATAAATATCTTTGTAATAATCACATTGCAAATAATTTTTTTTTTAACCTATAACGAATCTCAAGTTTTCGATCTATTTTATATCACCACATTATTTACCTGAATCACATCGAAAAACTACTATTTTATAGCAAAATTCGAAGTGTATGAATACTTTCTGCGCTTACTGTAAATTATTTACTTTAACGTTTTTTTTTTTTCATTCCTAGGCATATGGCAACGCACTATGTCAAATTATATAATGCTATTATTTAACTTTCAAATTCTTTACAAATTCAGTTTTTCAAGTCGTTAAGAGGGAGTGAAATGAATATATATCGTCTTTTTTTTTTGGGGGGGGGGGGGGTTATTTTTGCTTGCATCACGTTATTAACGTCCTAGAAAAACAATTTTTAAGTACACACACATGTTTCTCATGCTACTATGTTAATCATTAAGATTTTTAAACAGTTCATTTGAACTCCTGGTATGTCTTTTCTTAAGTAAAATAATATCTCATATATTTTGTACTCATTACTATTTGGTCGTGGATTCTTCGGGGCAAGAAAGATAATTTTATCACGAAATAAAACAAGTAAGGTTATAAAACTTTTTAATTTTCTTAAAAGTTTTTTTATTCACTAAAGCATACAGAATACACTACCGTGACAATCGACCAGGATGAGCAACTAGCTATATATTGACGGGATACTTAAGAAAAGCTAATCAAGCTCTCTCTTTTCTTCCTGACTGAAGACCAAGGGACATATTTATGAATCACTCCCAAGAGCTGGGTGGCTCCCAGGGGTATTGAAATTATATAGCTCTTGGGAGTGATTCATAACTATGGCCCTAAGAGTCATTAACGGAAAGATACAGAAAGCAGTCTACGAGACTTGTAAGTCTGTTCACTGCAGGGCAAATACTATATTCCGAACCATAAATCATAATACTTACGGCAGAGTATATTGACTCACATAAACACATTTTACACAGGTACAAAAAGTGATGTTCAAGCAACCTTCATCCTCAGGCAATTACAAATAGAACACACTGACTACAACAGAAATAGTTTCTAAAACAATAAAACGCTCAATATGAAAAAAGGTCTGAGCCAAAGGTCTAAACACATCAACTCAAATTTAACTAAATATTAAACAAATCAAGTACAAACACATCAGATTATTTACTCCTAAAATTAATAATTAAAGCTTTCATGTGTAGCCTTTGATAATTACGAGCTATATACATCTTAAAATTCAGAAATTCAAATAAATATCTTTATATGCACTTTAACAGCCAAGTTATATACAATACCAACACATGTTAATGCGAATAGCAAATAGATAAATTGGAATAAAAATAAGACTTAAATATTTTAAATGCAAAAAGGTAAAAAAATCTAAGAATCCCTTGCAATGAACATCTGTTCACTCATTACTTGTATAGCTCCTGTCAAAACTGCAAGTGCTTTAAGAATTTATTTCTCCAATTGGTGAAAGGTTACTTGTGAGACTTATACACTTGGCTCTGAGCAGTATTTGTTCCCACAGGGTCAACTGGCAAGGTCAGGGGAAAAAAACCACAGAATTCTCGTCATTCCTATTTCAATTTTCAATCAGCAAGTCAATTTATTTTAATTGTATTTACTTGACACTTTTAGGTATTGTTGTATGATAATATTGAGAATGTTTTGCAACACTGAAATTACGTTATATGCCACACGAGGAAAGCAATAAATTACAGGCGTAACAGTTTACAGAAGGATAAGAATTTATGCCTTTTATTGGATATCGTAACTCCTTGGAGAGTAGTCAAGTTGCATTTTTTATACTTATAGGCTTCAGGCATCTCAGACTCAGGCTGGGATAGTGGGGGAAAGGATGTTAGAAGGTAATCAGACAGGGTCTAGATACCATCCCGGCATCTGGCTGAGGAAAAACCATGGAAAATTCTCAGTAAGGATGGGCGGCCACTGGGATCGTTCCCAGGAACTTCCGTTTGAAAGGCCAACGCTATACCAACTGAGCTACGGCCGCTCGGCTTCTAGTTACGACTTCTATATATTATTTAGTTATTACTTCTACACTCGGCTGCACTTTAGATCTATCCCCGAGCTCACAATTCAACAGGTATCACTATAAGTACTTTCCATAAATAAAAGATCAGTAATAACCAACTCCGGATCCAGGAATGTTTCATTACTCAATCGACTGTAATATGTCATTCTGTTATTTTGCTTAATTTTACGTATACAATTATAACTTAACAGCCATAATGCAAGGAGCTAACTATTAAAATGACTTAACGAAAAATGAAGACTCTAGCTTCTGGAGGATTTGTATATTATGTATCTGTCGTTTCGGCAAATTACTATTGATATATAATTAAGGGCTCAGAGAACATAAAAAAGAAAATTACAAACTTGAGTGGAGAGAACTGTAAAAAAAAAGTGAGGGTTAAGAACATTATGGATGGATGAATGATGAATTATAGTTATAGTATTAAGTCAAAGGTAGAGAGAAAAATATTGACTGCAGTAAAAATAAAAAGTAACTTTCACCAGGACCAAAGTGGATCAGAAAGGGATAGAATATAAAAGGACTACCTCTGAAAGCTATGGTAGGTCAGTTCCAACCTGTGATCTCATCAAAAGGTCCTGTCGCAGACGATTGAAGAAGTTTCGTATTGTCCGTCATTCCATGCTAACTACTGCCACCATGATGGCCACGTTCAGAGTTCGAGCCCTGCTCGTCTTCTCAGTTATGTAAGTATGCGTTTTCCTAATAATCAACTTTGGCCTGATCGTAAGGGCAGATTTTGAACCTGTAGTAGGAGGTCTTACCTCATGACAAACCATATAACTATTTCCTATAATGGTTAGTATCCCCGACTGTCACGCGGGAGACCGGTGTTCGATTCCCCGCCGGGGTCCATAAGAAATAAATACTTTAAAAAAAACCTTCTTTTCTTGTTCTTTTCCTTTAGTTCTAATGGAGAGCAGGTAGGGTGAGCTATAAGCGAACGCGAGTCCCTTTAACATATGTATTTACAAGTTGACAATATAAACGACGTGAATCATTACTCTACTAAACACCATACCAAAATTAACAGAAAACACCATACCAAAATTAACAGAAAACACCCTCGATAGGAAATAGTTATAAGGTTTGTCACGAGGTAAGACCTCCTACTACAGGTTCAAAATCTGCGCTTACGATCAGGTCAAAGTGGATTATTAGGAAAACGCATACTCACATCACTGAGAAGACGAGCAGAGCTCGAACTCTGGACGTGGCCATCATGGTGATAGTTAGCACAGAATTCCTTAGTAAGAAATGACGGACAATCTTCTCCAATCGTCTGCGACAGGACCTTTTGATGAGATCCCAGGTTGGAACTGAGACCTACCATAGCTTTCGGAGGTAGTCCTTTTATATTGTTCAAAGGACGGTTTTCTATCCCTTTTTAATCCACTTTGATCCTGGTAAAAGTGACTAGTTATTTTTACTGCCGTCAATATTTGTTTTCTCTATCTTTGACTTAATACTATACCTATAATTCATCTATCCATAATGATCTTAACCCTCACTTTTTTACAGCTCTCTCCACTCAAGTTTGTAATTTTCTTTTTTATGTTCCCTGAGCCTTTAATTATATATCACACTATTTCGTCACTCGTAGATAAAAATAAGTAAATAAAAAAGAGTGAAAGATAAAGTGAGCAAATGAAGGCGGAAAAACTATCTGTTACATATTTTCCATGTTTTACTGTGATGTAAGAGAAACTGCCATGGACAAGTATATAAAAGTATATGGTCTGTTTTAATGAAAGTGTTCCATGCAAAATAGACCTGTGTATACCTACTGTTCATTGTGGAAGATTATTTACAAGGGACTGCATGTAGATGTAAGTTAAGGAAAAACACCAAACCATTACATTTCATTAACTTTATACGTATAAGTCGGAACACAGAAATCAAAGTTCTGTATATACGAAAACATAACGAAGGAAATGAGAGAGAGTGAAACAAAGACATGATGTTAAGATTTAAAAGCTATTGTATTTTGTGGTATGTTAGTTACTGTAAGTACAGTATCCAAAAACAAGAACAAAGCGTTATTAAAATTCCTCCTATATGTATTGAGAGAAGGCTTCCTAGTAATAATGCAACATATTTCTCTTATGGATCTATTGAAATATGAATCTGCCTTATGTAAAATAAGAGATGTTAGATTCCTAGACTGAAATCTGTACCGCACACTTAATTATATTACGAACTTTTGATGATAAAAACTACGAAACTCAAAAACGTGATCAAGAAGTTTGCGAATCTATGCAATGGTATATTTATTTTTCATCGAACTATAGGTAATAGTTTAATACCGACAAATGTAATTCACCCATCAAACAATAAATTTTCCTGTTTTATCTTAGAAAATTTTACACGCATTAGAATTCTACTCCAAATAATACAATGATACATAATAGCGTGAATCTGTCTTATATAGTGAAGCATGAAAACTTAAATTATTCACTAAAATTTAACTTACGTACCTGTAGTGCACTCCTGTATCCTGGGTTCAAAGTGAATGTTCTGAACGCTGTCACAAGCTGCTGAATTTCAGATTCAGTTAACATACGTGGAGCAACAGGCGGTTCTGTAAGAAGACATATTATTATGGTAGTATAAACAATATATACAAAAATATGAACATATATGTTTCACTGGATACAAAATCGATAGTAGGATGTATCTAACAGAACACACTAGTTCTCACAACCAACTACAATATTAAGTGACAAAATTTCGAATAGATTAAGACCTACTATCACCTGGAATACATAAAATACGACTACTCACAAAGGCAGCTCAATCAAATACTTGGCTTATCTAAACTGGTAACCTAAGATCAACTTTACCAGAAATCAGTCAAATGTATTCATTCTTGTAGCGGGACAAGAATTCGGTATCAAGCTAGAATTATTTTCCTTTTGTTATACGGTTTGGGTAAGTTTTCGCTGAGCCACCCCTTTCGGTAAAATTAACAAAACTAAGTGCATTTATCATATACCGGATTTAGACCGCTTCGTGCTCCCTAAACGAAATGTTGATCAGCTTACTTCCTTAATTAAGATGCAGCATTTCTTCATGAACACAAACCAATATTCGTACAGTAAACAAACATAAACACGCATGTAGTAAAAAGAAGTAACCAAATCTTGTAACTTTTCCTTTCTCCCTATTTCCTTTTGCTTGATTTTGGGCATCACATTTACGGCAGACTAACTGGCTCATTTAGAGATCGGGACCTTACTGAAATCTTATATCAGCGTTCCTATTCATTAAGCAATAAAAAGTTTCCTGACTATTACTGGTTAAATTTACAAGTTTTCAGAACATTTAGTATACAGCAAATAAAAAATAAAGTACACACGAGGACGCCTCCAATCCACCGATGCTTCTTTAAGTTCGTACAGTAATTGTTATGTAAGCTGCTTCTGTCCGTTTGTAAATAAATAATAGTACTTTTTGCTTGTTTTTCTAACTTATAACAATTTTCTTGTAATTCGTGACTTAAGAAATGCGAGCGCACAGGGAAATCCGTATTCAATATATACTGTTATAAAACCATTAACACTATATTGATTTAAAAACTAAACTTAATTAGAATATTCGCATTTGCATAAGTGAGGTTAGGTGTGGGGGGGGGAGAGAAACATATCAGATACTCCCTCACTTTTTCAGCTTTTTAATGAAATTTCCTTGCAAAATTAGTGGGAACCCTGTATATACTCATTTTCTGCCTTTCAATAACTACGACATTTTTATTTTCTTCAAAGAAAAATCCCACTCAGCTCACCCTTTTCCTTCCTCCTCAAAACATGTACCATCACACCAGGTTTCAAACCACATGATCTTAAAGTTTCTTCGTCTTCTAGTACATTTCCACAATATATAAGTTCTGGAAATACAAAGAGCATAAGCTTATAAAATACCATATCATTTTAATAAAGATACAAAAATAACAAGCAACTTTAAGCATAGAGAAATGCTCTGTGTATATGGCAACTTGTTATACTGTCACAGATTAGAAAAGGCCTTGTAAAATACATATATTTGATTCAATTTTAAGATTTTCATTTCACACTGTACTGGTACAAAACACTGATCTAAAAGTTTTATTCACAATCGTAAATATGCCTAGCATTAATTGTTTCGTACAGTGCACGATACATTTGAAAATTATTTCGTTGGTAACTAACTCTCTCTTACCAACACTTCCAAATTTTCTATTGCGCCTTTTAGTGAATATGCTACTCAAGAAGAATTAGAAGTGTACTGAATTCGGAAGAGAAGATATTCTTTCTGAGTAAAGAAATTAAACTTTTTATCCCAACTCTACATCGTGATACTTAACTGTTATATTTTTAAAGAAAAAAAGTTTCTCCTCTCAAATGCTATACATCAATTTTGTTTTAATTGCAATCTATTTTTTGGTCTGTTCTCAAGATACTAGTATTTTATAAACAAGAGCTATGAACAACACATTGTTACAATGTATGAACAAACATATTTTTCACTGCCAATAAATAAAAGAAAATCAACAATACATGAACGACGAAAGTTCAAAAATGCATGAACAAAATATTGGCATAATTTTTGACACTACGAATGCTTTTGATACAATAAACCACGTAATTCTGTCGTGAAAAACAGAGAAATAAAATAATTGCGGTAAGCAATAAACTGGTCACAACATATTTGGAAGGGTGACAAATACATACGGAAATACTACATATAAATAAACATAATGTAGAACAAACTATAAATCTTAGCATAAACTGCTAATAGTGTCATAAGTGTATATCTATGAGACTATTTTTACTTCGCCTATATATATATAAATGACCTACAAGATTACTTACATCCGACCAAGACACTACTATTCGCTGATAACACGACTCCCTTGGTAAATGGAATAAATAATGTTGAAAACCTAAATAATGCAATGACACGACTAGAAAATCTATTCAGAAAAGAAGTTTACATAAAATTTACAAGGCCATAAACTGATTCAAATGAATGAATTGAACTACTTGGAAAGAAATTGCAGTGTGTACCAGAAACTAAATTTTTGGGCGTAACTATACACGAGCATTTAGAATGGATACACATATTTAATCTACAAAAAACAAGACCAAATACAGTCTACTTTATGTTAAGAGTATTAAAATGCAATCTAACTCCAAAAATGATACTTCATTATATAACACATTCTCAATCTATTATGCCGTATGAACATTCTGGGTAAAAATACAATTACGTCACTTAACTTTCGGCGTGTGTATTGCGAATAATCGAATGACTTGCTGTACATTAGTCCTGAAATCCGGAATTAGAAGATTATTTATTTTCTCTCTTCACGTTTTCATTTTTTTGAAATTCCTAGATTTATAACAACCAACATGCTGAACAAAAAAGTGAACTTCTGGTGCAATAAATATGAAACAAGATTAAATACACATCTTGATTTATTTTTTTAAAGTATTAAATCGTATAGACATTTGTCCAATTTTTGGAAACACCGATTCAACAATAAATTCTAAAAGGCTACCTACTTGAACCAGAGCTCTAAATGAACCGGTATACTGTTCCAGTTCGTGTAAGTATTTTATTTTCTAGTTAAAGATAAAATGAATTTTATGGGCGCTAACAGCACTGGGCAGTAACTTACACCCATCCCGATACGGGGAAGCCCCTTATCTTTGTCACCTCTAAACTTAGCTGTTCGGTGGATAAAATATTAATTTGGCATTTTCGCTCAGTTGCCATCGCGCACTCAGGCGGTTCTTATAGAACCGTACCGGATTTGTTGGGGATGATCTTCATTTTATGGTCCGATCCTCTCGCTACCTACTGAGCCATGTCTGCGCTCTATTCCACCTTCTCAATAATAATCAGACACTGCCATAGACATGTATCAACTGCCAGCAATCCACAAAATAGTACGAAAACCCATGTGTAATATAGAACATGGCTGCTGCGGATGAATAACAATGGCGACAATTTACGCACTCGATAAAATGAACATATAAACATGGGGATTTATTATACGTTTTGTTTACTTTTATTTACATATTTTGGAATATGGGTTAGTTTACAAAAATAGGCCTAGGTTAGGTATTATTTATTACGGTAATAAATTTTGGAACATGGGATAGGTTACGAGAGGTAAGAAAAATCAGGATTGACCTTCTCGTTTTAATAATATATTTCGGAACATGGGTTTGGTTAGGGGAGGTTAGAAAAATCAGATTAGCTAGTTCCTTTTTTTATTTATATAGTTCGGAACATGAGTTAAGATTAGCGTAGATTAGAAAAATCGGTGTTTTTCTTTTTATTAAAAGTTAGGCATCTCTTTAGTTACGTTGGAATTTGGAACCATAAAAAAGAAGCAGATGATATACTTTGAACGTGATGTGCATCGCGTATAATGAAAAATCCACCATGGCTATTTCTAACCCGTCTTCGTTCGCTATCGACATACTGTACGTGAATTCTGTAGCAGAACATCAATGGCATTATGAAAATAAACATGTCACTATAACGCAACATCAACATAATTCCGATTCAAGAACCTGTCACTTAATCGTTCTGTGAAAATCCCACCCGACGTAAGCTAAAATAATACCATACGCTATTCTCATGTTCACTCCCCCAACGCAATAAGTTACGGTTCAAACTGCACTGTTATACACGACGTCATTTAATTTAGGGATGTGCAAAAATAGCGTAGCAGCTACTTCCTTAAATGCTACTTTTCTCAGAATGTCGCAAAGGGTATAAACCACAGCAAACAAGAGTAAAAAATGAGCTGCAAGCTGTTACTTATTTTCTTTGTTTGTCCCTTGTCAACAGACACGAACACGACAGTTGTCAAATACAGTCGATTTGGACTTGCGATAATGATACAAGTGCAGGCATAGAGTGCCCTTTAAAACTCTTTGACCACTTTCGTGAAACTAAACAATTGCATATTCATTCACGCCAACCAGGTCACTTTGTGACTAAATCTAGCCAATTTGAACTCTCAGCCATCAAAAATTTAGATTTTTTTCTATTGTTGATACAGGCTTTCAGTAACTTTTGTATGATAAGATAAAATTAATTGTATGGGCGGTAACAGCACTATGGCTTACGCCCGTCCCGATACGGGGGAAGCCCCTTATCTTTGTCACGTCTAAAAATAGCTGTTAAATAAAATGATAAAACCATATAAAAGATGAAGAGCTAAGCTCTTCAGAAAAATAAAATCGTAATAAAAACTAAAGATGTAGATGGTCTTTAGCAGAAAAGGTAAAAACGTGAAGGCTGTAAATAGGCCTTCACAAAAATAAAATAATACTACATAAAACATAACAGCTATGTGACATAATCATCTCAGAGAGACGGAGATAATCCTGTCTCACGGACATAACTAAAAACTCTCCGCAACATACCAGGTTCATCCCCTAACAATGACGCCATGTCATTGGGGATGTTATAACGTTGTCTGAGATGATTATATCCTGGACAATCTAAAAGCACGTGACGAATACTTAAAAAAACATTGCAATTATGACAACGTGGTGGATCCAATCTTCGTAACAGATATCCGTGTGTGAGGCGACTGTGGCCTATCCGTAGGCGACATAAAAGAACTTCTTCAAGCCTACTATCTCGGCAAGATGATTTCCATGGAGCAACTGTTAATTTAATTTCTTTCAATTTATTCGCAGCTACGTCATCCCATCGCCGCTGCCATTCATTCCGTGTAATTTGCTTATAATATATCATCATGTCTTGAAATGGGACATGATGTATATCAATGTTAGCTCCTAAAGAGGCCTCACGAGCAGCTTCGTCTGCCAATTCATTGCCATGGATACCAACATGACTTGGTATCCACGAAAAGACAACCTCACCACCGCCAGAGCAGATGGCGTGTGTCTTACAGAGAATATCTTGCACGAGCGGATGTTTCGAATACATATTGTCGAGGCTTTGAACAACACTCTTCGAATCTGTACAAACAAGGATGCGGTTGAAACCATGAACAAGACTAAAATCCAAAGCCTTTAAAAGAGCATATAGCTCAGCAGTAAAAATACTTGCTTTGGGATTAAGACAAAATTCACGGGCTTCCCCTTCTACAACAAACGCGCATCCAACAGATTCATCTGATTTGGATCCATCGGTAAAAACAGAGATAAAACGTGGGTACTGACTCTGCAACGCAAGAAAACGTTGCTGGAATTCAATCATTGAGGTCTCCGATTTCTTGAACGGTGACAAAGAAAGATCAATCCGTGGGCGGGCAAGTGTCCACGGCGGACGGAGACTAAAACGGACAGGACAGACAGTTGGGCGGTCTGCATGCAGATTCTCCAACAACTCTGATGCTCGGATGCCAAGTGGTCGGGTAGCGTGACCACGGCGATCATATAGGGCTCGTTGGACTGGGTATACGATTAAGTTATGTGCTGGGTGCCTTGCCAAAGATGATATCTTAGCAAGATAGCTCAGCACATAGTACATCCTATGGATCTCGAGCGGTGGTTCACCGGCATCAACACAAAGACTGGTCACAGGACTTGTGCGATACGCGCCAGTGCAGAGTCGAATTCCAGCATGATGGACACTATCCAGAGTATGTAACGCTGAAAAACGTGCAGAGGAATAAGCGTGACAACCATAGGTGAGCTTAGATAAAATGAGTGCGCGATAAAGGCGCAACAAGGTTGTACGATCAGTACCCCAACTGGGATGACTTAAAACACGCAATAAATTCAGAGCTCTCGTACAGGAAATTTTAATTTGGCGAAGGTGACTACGCCAATTTAACTTGGTATCAAAAAATAAACCCAGATATCGTACCTCCTCGACGAACTGGAGTTGTCTGTCTCCAAGAAAGAGATCCGGGTCAACGAAACAAGTTCGTTTACGGCAGAAGTGGACACAGACTGTCTTCGTTGGTGAAAAACGAAAACCAGTCTGGTGTGACCAGTCAACAAGACGGTTAAGCGTCAACTGGATCTGCCGGGCGGCGAGGTTGATATTCGCAGATTTACTGACAATCGTCAAGTCGTCGACATATAAAAGACCTTCTACAGGAGGGCGAATACAAGCCATAACACTATTCACTGCAATAGCGAACAGTGTTACGCTCAGCACACTCCCTTGAGGTACGCCATTCTCCTGTAAATAACGCTCTGAGAAACGATCACCAACACGCACACGAACTTTTGTATGAGTTTCTACATCCAATCTAGCCATGTAAGTGACACTGTTTCCCACTGGAAATATAGCATTTTAGCCACATCAAGAATTTGGCCTAGCCAATGTTAATAGCTGGTTGTTGCCAATATTGCTTTTCTCCTTTAATCTAATGTCGTCAGCGAAAGGACGTACATTAAAAAGGATGGGGGATGATATTCGAAAATACATATTATTACTAGCGGAGTGAAGACGGAATAGGGGAATTATAAATGCCTCCATCGTACTTTAGTGATATTCTGGTCTAATTAAGTAAAATGGATTATTCTCTTATTTTCAACAAACAGGATTGCTGACACGACGGTACAAATACTCCGAGGTAAGAGTACAGGGATTCTGCCAGAACGTACCTAATGGGGACCTCCCAATTCTACTTACACCATCCCGATATTGAATTTACATCCCTCAAACTGAAAATCTTGACAAATCACTGTACTGAGCAAGATCCATTATTATTTATTGCATGGTTGAAAACATTCAAGAACAAAATTCTGGCAAACTGATAGAAATGAACATCCACTGGATCTACGAAATACTGCGCTCGAGCAGGAGGCCAGGGCAGTCTTTTGTCTTGTGTCCCTGCTGGCCACCATAAACAAATTTATATCGAAATAGGGCCCCTCCAACCTGTTGCGCAAACGGGCAAATTTCCTTTTTCCTCCCACTAAATTCGGGTCTACCCACTTCTCTCAAGTGCACTGTATGGTGATATCCAGAATAGTGTAAATCAAGGAACGAGAGCAATTAAAAAAATTGAAACTCAAAACAGATTGGCAACACTGATAACTGTTGGATGGAGTGTCGCACAGTATTTTTCTTATGGCGCCGAATAATGTTCATTCGAACTTTGGCGCGAATATGTCCAAATGTAGGGGGCTCCATTTGAAGAATTGAATTAAAAAAGGGTTTGCATTGCAACACTGACAACGGTGTGCTTGGAGAAGGAATTTTGTATTATGTCAAATAATAATTATACCCAGTGTGGTGCGGATACGTATAACGTGATGGAAACAATTTGATAAATTAATTTTCTGAAATAGGTTGATAACTGCAGGGCGAAACTAGACCAGTACGTACCAGTACGTAATGCACATGAATGCAAAAGTGTGTGTAAATCAATACACGCGTGCAGACTTGAGTAAGTGAAGAAAGTCATACCTGTAAGTTAAATTTCAAAATAGGTTGGCAACACTAACAACTGGGGTGCTTGGCAGTGCCGGATTTAGAAATTTTCCTATGGGGGCAAAGTAAAATTTAGCCAAACAACACGACCGGCCGACGCGACGACCACAACGTTGTCTCACAACAGGTAGTCTATCATCATCTCTGGAACCTGTCGTGGCATCGCTATTACTAACTCCAGTAAGATAGTACTTTACCGTGGTTTTATACTTTAAAGGTGAAGGTAGGTTGAATGGAATAACATAAAAAATGTCTTAGTGCGCCGATACTGAGTTTGAATATCTTTCGGTCAATTTCAATTCGTTTTCTTAGGAGCTTTTAGTTTTTATATTTAGCTATTTGCCTCCCCTAAACGTGCCGCCCGGGTTGCTTGCCTCCTTTAGATCCGGCACTGGTGTTTGGTGAAGGGAACAACCTGTGTTCTCGCATTGTCCGAAATATGTATAAAAATTATATATAATAGGACTGGTGGTGGTTATGAAAAATGGGGATTATTACTATGTAATATTAATATAAATTGGGAAGGTATGCGGGAACTGTAAGAGGTTATAGTGGTAGTGATGATAATGATGAATATGTTGGTAACGTTCCAGCCGTGTTGGAAGCTGCGCTGACACGAAATAAACACAATATAACGAAAGTAAAGGCACCTTGCTTCGACACGTACGCCCTCTAACGATACAAATAAATGGTGACGTGGTCACCACTTCTCCGTACTATTGCGTCGGCCGAAACAAAGTAGCTGCCACTGTGCGTGTGTGCCTAAACTCCTTCATAGAACACAACAAAATGTAGCACAGAACTCACCTGGGCGCATACACTGAGATCATGCAACTTATCTTCTAATTTGGGGAAACACATAAACATTCATAAATCGAAGATAAGTTTATATGTAACACTTTAGGAATACACACACACGTTTACGGCTCGAGCGTGAAGATGCCATGTACTAATTATTCGCAAAGAGAATAAGTACCGTAGCTGAATCTCTAAAACCCCGCTATTTACAGTACATAAATAGTTTTCAGACCTGTTACAATATGAACTACTCTATCAAGGCCTAACAGTAATAATTCTACTGCACAGACAACAAACTACAGATATATTAGGTAGTCTAAAATGGTGCTTTTACAGATTTTAAAGTGGAGCACAAATTACTCCCACTGAGAAAGGCATTTCCTAAACTTCTACTTTTAACAAATATTTAAAAGTAGCAGTTACTGATGCAACTGCAACCAGAAAGTAGCATTTTTGCCCATCCCTAAATTACTTTCCAGCGTTCATTACATCACCCACCCCCCTCATATAGGACGAAGAAAAATATTTCAATCTGATTATTGCTTTTTCTCACACATTAGAATAGAATACTTTTTATTGTCGTTCCCTCAGATTCTGAGATCGACTTCAATTACAGTTTACACACTTCCCCTCACCATGATAATATTCCTGTCTTTTTTTTGCGGGCCATAAGGTAAAGTGAACCCTTTGTTTATGAACTAACAACATAAACAAACAACAGAAAATAAGTTCGAAATGACGTAGGGTTCACTGAAATTGAACGTTACAATACATGATATATCAGGCACCTTAATATTAGAACTATATACATAGCAATTTATCAAACCTTTTCCATATTCCAAATATAGTTTTCCATATTCCAGTTACCAAAGTTGCCATTGTCTTGAAACAATGGTAAACGTGGTTTCTACTACAACTAAAGTTTACCTATGAGACTTTTTGGTAAGTTTGTCCTCTGTGATACTTCTGCTCTCAATCTCTCCACTTTTCCATCAAAGTTAACTCCATCTAATTTCACACGCTTAAATGAATCTGGAGTTAATCGTATACCTAACACAAGACTCGACGACATTGTTTTACTTCTGTCTTGTAATTTGACAGATTACGCTCTGCTGCTCGTCTTTGTTTTATTACGAAAAAGTTTGTCTTAAATTTATGTATTTTTAAATATTAACCAAACATAATGCTTGGATTGATTTTCAGTACACATAAAGTTAAGGTTTTTGTTTGCTTCAAGATTCAGTGCTGAGTTTGACTAACATAAATATCTTGAAAGAAATATTTGTTGACAAAATGATTTGACGAATTTTTATATGGTAAAGGTGTTAAAATGAAATTCTTCCTCATATCACGCAAGTAGAGACGTTGATGATAAAGCTGAATAGGAAGAAAGTAATGGAACACAAACCAACGTGTATTTTAATCTTTAGTGGAAAACGCAAATCAGGAAAAGATTATATAACTGAAATATTAAATAATAGGTAACTATTGATTATTATATAGCTAGCCAGGTCATTTCGAAAAATTACAAAATTATGTGCCGTGCACTTCAGGTAGTGGGTTAACTTCCAAAGTTGGTCGGCCGTTTCTAGTAAAATTTAGAAAATTTACAGGGAAGAAATGGATAATTTGTGTGGCTAATAATCTATAAAAAGAACGAAAGTTGAGTTTATTTTGTTGTATCATCGGTGATAAACTATTTGGGAAGAGGAGGGAACTACTTGGCGGAAGGTTACCACATGATTGGATTGTGGG
The DNA here is from genome assembly GCA_022664845.1 of Lepisma saccharinum. NCBI lineage: Eukaryota > Metazoa > Arthropoda > Insecta > Zygentoma > Lepismatidae > Lepisma > Lepisma saccharinum. The sequence continues at coordinate 68,804 of JAGDQP010000436.1, read as the reverse complement.
AAAGTTACGAGCATTTATATTGTGAACATTGCTACAGGTGAAAAGAACTGTGACGTATATGAGAACAGTAAGTGTAAAGATACATGACCGCACCAAACCTTACCTAACCTCTACGTTCTCATGGTCACTAATTTAAGGTGATGTACGAAAAATGCAATTAAGCAATTATTAATAATGAATGTGAACAACAAAATCAGTGAACTGGACGTAAAGATTGATGATTTTTAAATTTTCGTAGCTTTCATCAGATTTTTAGTCGAAAACCAGACGGCCGACCAACTTTGGAAGTAATGCCCAGGTGTTAGTAATCAATTTCAATTTCAATTTATTCAGCTTGTACATTAGCTTACGAATAGTAAGCATTACAGTTGTCAGATAACAAAAACATTACAGATTATCAGTTAAATATTCAGTCATTGTGTAATAAGACTTTTGTACAAAGAAATTGAACAGTCTTCTCTTAAATATATTAATATTGCTTATACCTTTCATGTCTATCGGAAGTTTATTGTATAAGCGTGTACAGTTCATATATACGCTTTTTTGAAAAGAAGAGGAGTTTTGCTGTGTAACATGTACATTTTTTTGTTGCCTAGTATTATATAAATGAATACTGTTACAACGAATTAATAGTTCTTCATTTTTTGTTACATATAAAATAGACTTGTACATATATAGACATGGTAAAGTCAGCAGTTTTTGATTTCTGAACGTATCTTTACAGGATGTACCTCTACGTAAACCAAAAATTAACCTAATTGCTCTCTTTTGTAGACGGAATAGCGTTATAACCTTGGTTGAGGAACCCCAAAAAATCACTCCATAGTTTATTAGTGAATAAAATTGTGCAAAGTACAACGATAAAAGTGACTGGCATGAAACAGTATTACATAATCTGTAGAGCGCAAAGCATACTGAACTTAGTTTACTAGCTAATTTGTTTATATGTTCATCCCATTGGAAATTATCTTGAATTAAAACTCCTAAAAATTTGACCGAGGATGAGATTTTAATTGTTCCTGAATCAAGGATAGCTAAGGAAGAGAGCAGGCTTTGTTTTTTTAGATGAAAATTTAGAATAGTTGTTTTTTCATAATTTAGATTCAGTTTGTTTGCTGAAAACCAAGTTACAAGATTGTCAAAAGTAAATTTCAAATTTTCGTTTAATTCCTTCATAGAGTTGCCTGACACAAGTATATTTACATCATCAACATATAGTACACCGAAACCAGGTTCTATACATTGCAATAGATCATTGATGTATAGTGAAAAAAGTATAGGTCCCAATATGGAGCCTTGGGGGACACCTTTACTAACTTTTTTGACAGTGGAGAACGATGTACCTAAGTTATTTTGAATACGTTTTTTGATTTGTACTGCTTGCATTCTATCAGTAAGATATGATTTAACCCAATCGTAAGAAATGCCTCTAATTCCATAACGATACAATTTTGAAAGTAATATTTGATGATCAACAGTGTCAAAAGCCTTTGAGAGGTCAGCAACCAGCCCAATGACATAATATCCTTCATTTAATCTAGCCATAGTATTCGTAAGAAAATCAAAAAGGGCTGTATCCGTTGATTTATTTTTCTGAATCAGTTGAAGATTGTAGGGAACTGGGCCACCTGAACTGTTACTGATTACAGATTAAGTTGGTTGTTGCTAAAAAAAAAAAACAATCAGTGGGTTAAGTATTACCAATCAGTAAGAATTACCAATTTTACTTTATGGGCCCCTAGAAATTTAAATTTTACGGGATAAATTGATATTTCCAACGTGTAGAAGTGGCAAAAGGCAAAGTAGCTATAACAAAGTTTAGAGTCTTGGAAGTGTTAAATGGGAGCGAAAAAGTGAGAAGTACGGGGTACTATTTTGCTGCTTCTGCGTTAGGACGAGCATATGGAGTAAATTGTAACAAATTGGTCACATCCAATTTCGTCAGCTAAAGTACAACTGAAATAAGTAAGCTGACAGTGTTAATATTAGAAGGAAATTATTGGGAACTACAAAGCCTGCTGTCAGTTTTATGAACTGCACACCACCTAAACCTTGGTAACAATAAGAGAGGAGTATAAAGATCGCATATGTACTGGCTAGGGCAATGTATTTGTCATACCTGGGGTATTAAACAGCATGCTTATTTGATTACTTAAGTAGTGATTGTCGGCCTGAGCCTTAGATGCCTAAAGGCTATAAATAAAATTCAGTTCAATAAATAAAAATACACTAATGCAGGTGAGGTAAATATTGTATCCTGATAGGCATAGCATAGGTTGTCTTTTTTTTTTTTTTTTTTGTCAAAGTAGGCCATTTAGAAGGAATGTGAGCAGCAATGCCATATTAAGGCATGATGAACCCTTTGTTTGTGAGAAAAAATGAGGCCAGTAGAACTATTATTGATATCAGGGAGAAAGGAATCTATGATATGGATGCAGTACAAGTGGCCGACCACCTTCACAGGTTCCTCAAGGGATTTTACTCTCACAGGCAAATACCGGAACGGTGCCTACAAACTAGGCGGTGTCCGACTACCTTTAAACATCCTTTCCTAAATCCAATGGTGTCCTGAGCCCTTGAGGCCTAAAGGCCTTTTCTGTTTTTGTTTTTATGCCTGTATTTTTTTCTTTCTATTGAGTTATGCACCATCCTAATAATTTTGTGCTTGTCACAATTGCGTGCTTCATACCACAGAGCCGAGGTAATAAACCCCTGATATAGATATTAACTATTTTTTTATATAAGTACACAAAAACATAATGTAACTGAGATGTTGTATGATGCATTTTTACATTTGATTAATATACATGATGCATTCACATCAGCACTGTTCAATTCTTATGTCCAGCCTTATGCGAATTCCAAATAAATTAGTGCTAATTATCCTTTTTTACCCTAATGAAATATCAAACCTGACTATAACCAATCTGTCCTCGCTTACTTGACATTGTGTCCATGATTTTTGTAGCAAACTACGTGTCATTCATAACACGGAAGTGACGCCAAGTTAGAATATGTTAATCAGTAATGGTAATGGTACTCAGTCCGAGCCGCTAATTTTTCCTGGAAGTTGTACTCGTCAAGCGGCGTCATCTTTTAAACTTGTGACCCAATTAGACCGTAGTTACCTGCACAGCACATTAAATTTTATATAAATACACAATATAGTCCATAGTATAACACATTGCCACAGTTACCAAGAAAACTATGACAATGCTTAATGCTCTATAAACTTATTGCAAACATTTATGCCCCGATAACGAGTGTCTTGGCATTTATTTTTCCAATTGTAGAATTTTGTTTCTCAGTTTTAACTATGTACACCCCTACTCTATACTTAATAGAGTTTTCCTTGTAAATTTCTTTTTAGCCATTGTTCGTTTTTGAGCTACTCATAAACTCAAAAAATCGTAATTTTCGAATTTCGCAGCTATGAATCATGACAGATTTAATTGTTTCAGTAAGATAATGAATGGCTGAGGACAATGCACTGAGATATTGGGAGCGTTTTCGTTTCGCGTTCCATTGTGTAGAACTCGCATGAAAGGTTTATTTTATATCGCTAACCAAAGGTTCTCTTTTATACAAATCTCATTGTTTTCCCAATTACCACTTCAATAAAATCAATTTGCAATAATTTCAATTTTTAGGCGTCTATGGTGGCTAAGGCAGGTAGGGTTGGGAAAAGGTTGCGGGAAGTAGACGGTTAGGGCCTAAGTTGAAGATACCATCCCGACATTTGCCGGTGTGACTGATAAAAATGGAAATCAGTCAGGACGGTCGGCCCCTGGAATGGAATCCAGGATTCCTCGAATGCGTAGCCAATGCTCTACCAACTGTGCTATGGTTTTTCGGTATATCTACATTTTTTAAAAAATATATTTTGTTGTGAGTCCAGTTTGAAATGACTTGTAAGCTGTATGTGGATGTTTAATAAATGAATGTTTTTCCCGATTATGATTATAACTTCAATTTTTTTTTTCCTATTTGATTTGCAGTTTATTTTAAGTCCCTTGATAGCGAAGTTATAGCTAAAGGGACCTTATAATCCCGCTCATTCTGTCCATCTGTGTCCAGAAATTAAATCTCAGGAACTACAAGGTGTAGAGAGATGCTTCAGGTTTCGTTGGAAAGGTCTTGACAAAACTAGCTCAGGGCCCCTGATAACGTCCTGATTGGTTCAGTGTTGCCAGCCCATTTTTTTTTAAATATTCAAATTGCTTCCATTCAGCTACACCTAGCTGCGCCAAACTTGGCAAAAACATTATTCGATACAAGTATTGTGGATTTTCCCGAACCTAAGCATTGTCAGTGGTGCCAGCCTATTTTATTAAAATTAATGCTTGCGTACGGTAGCAAAAATGCTATCAACAGACCGGAGCCTTGGCGATTGTTAGTAGAAACGTAGCTCTAACTTGTTTCATTGTTAAAATGAATATATTGTATACGTTAATGGTTTTGCTTATATCTTTGCTTTTCAGAATAGGAAATGATAAAAGCGTTATAGTTCGTACTTCAGCTCCTATCAAACATCATTGGGCCAAGACTCATAATTTAGATTTTGACAAGTTGCTGGATACAAGTGAATATAAGGAGAAATACAGGCAGGAAATGGTAAAGTTTGGTGAAGAAGTTAGAGCAAAGGACTATGGCTTCTTCTGCAAAGCTGCTGTAGAAATGTTCAAAGGTAAGTCATATTGTGAAGGACGTTGTATCTCGAACTGTTGATGTCAATAAATGATCCTTCAAATTTCGAAGGATATTTCTCTGTTGATACACACGTCATAGTTACTTTTGTGTATATGTTGTAGATCTTTCCACTACAAGGCCACGACTTTAATTATAATATTTAAATCTATAAAACCATTTCGTAGTCATGTCTAAAACCAGCCATTGTTATGTCGTTGAGGAAAACAAGCCTCTATCATAAAACGATGTTGCCACTTAATATATCGTGATTATAACGATATTGAACCTAATCTTTGAACCTTGACTTTTCTTACCTCAACATCTACTAATCACTGAAAAGTAAAGTCAGAAATATAATCCTTATGTTACTATGAATTCCGTTGTCACCCCGGGTCAATTTAACCCAGAGATATGTTTTTCGTTTATATACGTTTAGTTTTCCAGTTTGTGGTGAAAATTTAATAGTTGTACTGCTTTTGGTTTTGGAATGGCAAAGTATCAGTTCACTAGGCAACAGTTTTTCCTTCGGTAGGATGAATTTTCACAGTTCTTTACTAATTTGGAGAAGTGATTTCAAATATGGCCGTAGATAATTGGTAGCACTTAAGGATTTTGTGGTTTAATGACTTTCACTTCCCTTATATAGAAAGCTTTTCTGGTTGTCTTAATTCCATGTATAGACTGGTTACATTTCGAATCGTCCTGGGTGGTCCACACGACTGTCTCAGATTTCATTAATAGTTCTTATATGGGATCTACGTGCAAAATTGTTAGACCTTTATTTTTTCTTTTTACCCCCAGAAAAATTTTCCTTCGATTTACAACCTTTCAAAATGGCTGTAGTTCGAGTAGTTCGAAAAAGCAAAAAATATGTCAAGGTTAAAAGTTTATTATGGAGAAACTAATGTACTTAGTAGAATAAGCTGAATGGTAGGAAGAAAACAATGTAGTGTGCTTGAGTGGAGGGTAAAATTTCCCCTGATGCTCCAATAGGATTCTCGCAATGTTGCCAACTTTTGAGATATTTTTTTTCTAACTTTATAGAGACAATTTTTTTCGGTACCTATGGGTCGTACGACCATTGACTTCCACCATCACAAGCACCTCTATAAAGTGTGTTAACACTGCAAAGGGTTTGCGTTTCTGATCATTACGTCTCAGGTTACAGCGTCATGAAAAGCTGAAAAATTCATTAAGTCTCCATGTTTGGATGCCATTTTCTCAAAAAAACCACCTTTTAAAAGTCTGAATCTTTTACTAGTATAAGAGAGGTGCCTGAACATTAATATCCTTTTTATAGTTTGTGCGGCCCGAGCCCTTAACCTTCGCAATTAATTATTGAAATTTCAATTTTTGTACTCGTGACACTATGATTTTTTGGTGGTTGTAAATGGACATTTAGATCCTATATAAAAACTTGGCACCCATAAATAACACGAAAATGATCCAAAAAAGAAGGAAATATGTTTAGGTAACAAAATACCTGTGGCAGGGTGAAATAGGACGAAATCAGCGTCGCCAGCCTCACAGTGTTGCCAAGCCATTCCAAGGTTGTATTTTTTCAAATAGCACTAGGTCTGCTGTAGGCGATGAGGAAGCCAGTGATATGCATATGAGATATCAATGTTACTAACTTATGCAGCCATAATGGATCAAAGTTCAAGGAAGGGACCAGTGCAGCGAAACAACAAAAGGAAGAACTGCAAATTATGTAAACAATAGAAAAGTATGTACTGTGCGTTGTTTTTTATTATTACTTTAATAAGGATACGGCGGATGAATATAAATAATGATTTAAACAAAGAAAGAAACTTTCATGCAACTTGTCGCAGATATTTAACCCTTACGGTACTAGGGGAGGGGGGTCGTTGAATCCACAACCAATTAAACTGTGAATTGTGCTTTTCTGCCTGAACAAAAAATTCTCAAAAACTTAACATAGTCAAATGGAATGTTAAGAAAAGAATTCTACTGAATTTGTGTCCAAACGGTTTATCGCTTACCCTGTTGGCGCCCAGAATTTGGACTGGTTTAACAGACCCTCCCCTTAATAATGCATGTTACTCTTTTTTATTCGACTGAAAATATCATTACGGATGTGTGTTTTTGTTTTCTGCTAGCAATAAACACTGGTATATCTCGACTTGGCAACACTGATAATTTAAGCGCCAGTTAGTTCGATATTGATGAACGTAATTGTTGGATATGCAGTATTAAAAGGAAAGTAATTCATTGAACATCCTGCGAGTTTTATATTTTGATTTATATCACTTTATAGTGTTTTTATGCCTACCATATGAATGTTTTGAAGTCTAATATTGTTTGTGCAGAGTGTCGTATTGCATAGTAATAACAGCGAATGTGTTGTTACTTAGTAATATAAAACTGAAATTTCTAGAAAACGTGTTATAGTATACTTGCGACTAGCGACAGGAAGAGCGCACGAGGCTGAGCCATTCTCGCGCATGCGCATTACTCTTTAAAAGTAAGTATTACTTCCAAGCGGGTGCTTCCAATTAAGCGTATTGGTGGTATGTCGGAAAGCTAATCCAAGGAACCCGGTATCGAATCCTGGTGTAATTTTGTTTTTGTTTTTTTTTCTTAATGAAAATAACTTTTCTATTTTTTATATATATAAACGCATCAGGAAATTTAATAAAAGTTAGTGGACAAACACATGTGGAGGTTAGGTAAGTCAGGTATGGTATTTTTTTATTGCACACACGATTAACTCGTGTTTTCACAATGCGCTGTTCCTGTCACTAGTCACAAGTTGATAGTATTACAATTTTTTTATTATCCAATTCCGTTAGTTTAAATAATATGTCGAATCTAATTATTCAAACATTCAATAAAGTAAGCAAATATTTTTAAAGTTGGAATGGAGAAAAATTACGATTTTTATACACCGAAACTCTGTAGGTGCAGATATCATTAATATTAAAAAGTGAAAAGTATGTGACTGGATCGGGGACTGAACCCGGGATCTTTGGGTAACCGTCCCAATACGTTAATCCCTGCGCCACCCAGTCCATCCTCTTCCCAATCCCACACCTTCCACCCTTTATGACGATGTTCTCTCTCGAAACCACCTGTATAGTACCACAACTCCCAGTTGTGCTTGGACTTTCCTTTAATATTAATGATATCTGCACCTACAGAGGCTAGGTGTATAAAAATCGGAAGTTACCTCCATTCCAACTTTGAAATTATTTCTTCCGTGTGAGATGTTCACTATTATGACACACACATCAAGAGTGGAAGGTGTGTGATTGGGAAGCGGATAGAGTGGGTGGCGCAGGAGTTAGCGCATTGGACGGTTACCCAAAGGTCCCGGGTTCGATCCCCGGTCCAGTCACACACTTTTCATTCTTTAATACTAATAAACAAATATTGTTGTTTCATAAACAAAGTTAAACATTTATCATATTGTCAATTATATTTCATAATTGGTCAAAATATTTGTCGTTGCCAAAGTTGCAGCTTTTTTAAAGAAAATATTGAAGTATTATATCTGTAATGAGAAATGCACAGAGTATATGCTATATTGTACATTTTGTGTAAGTTAGCAATAGTAAACATAATACATAACAATGAAATGTCCAATTTCTAACCACCAGAAAATCATTGTCACGAGTACAAAAATCAAAATTTCAATAATTAATTGCGAAGGTTAGGGGCTCGGGCCGCACAAACTGTAAAAAGGATATTAATGTTCAGGCACCTCTCTTATCCTAGTAAAAGATTCAGACTTTAAAAAGATGGGTTTTTTGAGAAAATGGCGTCCAGACATGGAGACTTAATGAATTTTTCAGCTTTTCATGACGCTGTAACTTGAAACGTAATGATCAGAAACGCAAACCCTTTACAGTTTTATCACACTTTATAGAGGCGTTTATGATGGTGGAAGCAAATGGTCGTACGACCCATGGGTACCGAAAAAATTCTCTCTAAAGTTAGAAAAAAATCTCAAAAGTTGAGAGTTAATTGCACGAATCCTATTGGAGCATCAGGGAAAATTTTACATTGCTTTCTTCCTACCAATAAGTGTATGCTACTAAGTACATTAGTTTCTCCATAATAAACTTTTAACCTTGACATAGTTTTTGCTTTTTCGAACTACTCGTGCTGAGGCCGGCCATTTTGAAAGGCTATAAATCGAAGGAAAATTTTTTGGGGGTAAAAAGAAAAAATATGGGTCTAATAATTTTGCACGTAGATTCCGTGTAAAAAGTATGAAAGAAATCTGAGACCATGATGGGGACTATTTTACTCTTGCCTGGACAATTTGAAATGGAATCAGTCTATATTTACCAGGTTTAAATAATAACATAGACATTCAAGCGTAGAAATACAGTTATTAAAGCCCTGGAGAAACAATTAGAACGCAATTTGAAATTGTGAAGTTATATTTATAACATTGAAGAAGAAACGAAGAAAAATATCTCGTTTCTATTTTTGTTTGTGTAGCACGGTGTCTTCCTCCTGTAGAAACCGGCAATCTTATCTTCCCTGCTACTATTCTCTCGTGGTTAGGATAAGTAGAGTGCATATGTTCGATAGCATTCTTGCAACCCATTTTTCTTTTTTTTTTTTTCGGAAGATCCTTTATTAAAACGTGGCACTATTTCTTACGTATAATTTTCAACGAAACTTTAGTCTCATACGGCCTTTTATCACCTTATTTATCAAATATTTTCAACTTGCAATTTCTTTTTTGAAAGTTGGAGATAAGATATGAAATGATTTGAGGCCTAACATAAATTTCCCTCTTTATCTTAGCGTAATTTAGATTTGAGAACTCTCACCTTAGCAATGTGAATCACTCACCTTCCTTCCTTTTCTGTATTTCCAACATTTTTCATCAAATCTAGTTCTATGTGAATAGAAAGCAGGAAAACGTTTCGAGGGTCGAATATTTTTTCCACATCCTCTCCCCACTCCTATCTCGGCCTGACCCATAGTTGCCTAAAGGCCATGAATAAAATTCAAATTCAGATTCAGTTTTATTGAACACTAATGCAACACTATGAAAAGCCACGCTTAACCTCAAACACGAACAGTTTAAAGTAATCTCTTACTAGTTTTTTTGTTATTCTTTTCTGTTTGCCGTATTACCAAACCACAATGACGAAGTCAAATTCACTCATTTTGAGTAATTAAAAGGAAGACAACACGAATATGGTGAATATTAGAAAATTTTAGAGGTCAGATTTGAATTTAGCAGGCAAAAATCTGTAAGGAACACATATTTTCACCAGTGTTACCTAAACATTGTTGCGCTGTGATCAGTGGGTGATCTTAGGTGTAGTTTTAAATTCTCGTAAAAAGTGTATATGCGCACCATTACTCAGAAGGACAGGAGAGAATCACAATCACCAATAAGAACAACTTAATTTGTAGGTACATCCAAATGTTGGGTCAATCTCCAAATGGGCGACACCTTTTGTTACTTGCAAATAAAAAGCACTGCATTGAAGTAATACGTTATTTATTTGCTTATTTTCATGCAAAGTATTAGTATTCATGTACATGTTTCCACTATTTTAAAAGAGTTTAAGAATTTGGAATTGAATTACTTGAGTCCGGGTAAGTGTTATTGAATCAGGTCGAAATATTGGAAAAAATATTCACGAAAGCATTGTGATCAAATTGTACAACTTTGTTTCGTGTACTGTACCTAAGCCTAAGCTCGTTACAAGTATGAAGGGTGGTGTCTTTTAGTGACCATATATTCCGGGAAAGGGATAGAAAATGTATCTGTGAGGGCTTGTATTCTAGGCGGGCGCCGTTGCTGCGTTCTCAGGTAGAACCTAGGAAAATCCTGGCATAACTGTGAGAATAGCTGACATGAGGGCGTTCGAACTAGTGGCACATCCCCATCCTAAGTTTCCAACCTTCGCCAATATACCATAATGATTTCATGCGGAATTTATAATGGTCCCGGAAATAATATTCTAAGAATGTTATAGTGCACGTGGAGGAGAAATGCAAGGTAGCAATGTTGCGTACCTATCTAATTGTCAATCTTTTTTTTTTTCGCTGTTAACGGGGAGGAGGGAGTCTCGCCAAACACGAAAACATAGACGTTTCTCTGTTCAATACGTTCCAGATTTTAACATTATATCTGCCTCGTTCTTTCATTTTATTACATTTTCAAATACATCTGTATATGCTAAAATACATTTACGCAATAATTCGTTGTTCAACCTGACGAAGCCTTCCGGAGGTAGGCGAAAAGTGTTCAGCGACTGCTAATAGAGAGAAGAAAAGAATGTGTTAATGTTTGAGGAGTTCAGGAGGGAAACGATCAAAGTCCAAAAGAGTAATTTATTTGCTAGTGGACAAACGAATTTGTATGAACTGCATACAATACAAAATGTAACTTTATTCGGTTTTTATTATTGATTTCTTTTCTTCCCCTCTTTCTTAGTATACTAGAGTAAGATAGCTTTTCTTGAGAGTTAATGGTAATAAAGCCTCATTTTCGTCTTAGAATGGACTTTTATCTTTTCCCTTGGGGTAAAAATATAATTAAAGAGTAAAGAAAATGGAAATATGATTAATTATAATTCAAGTAAGAGTACTAATAGAAGTGACAATCACATTTTATATTATTATTATTATTATTCGTTGTGTGTTGTAGCTGAGGAGAAACCTATTTGGATTGTGAGTGATGCACGGAGGAGGACAGATCTCAGATGGTTTCGTGAAAATTACGGTGATAAAGTGAAGACAGTCAGAGTCGTAGCGGACGATGATGTGCGCAAAAAGCGTGGCTGGGAGTTTACTTGTGGTGAGCACTTTTAAACAAATTGTTTTTTCTTTATAAGTCAAAAAAATTTTTTCTTCGTCTATTGCATTATTATAATCCAGCATGGGCGTCGCCAGAAAAATTCGTATGGACCTGGAGCAAGGCGAAAGTTGCTTATGTTTCTACACTGGTTGCCATCAGTGCCTATATTCAAAATGAATAAGTTCTGAGGCCTATAAAAATATTAAAATATAACAAGGTTCAAAGCAAAAGGCAGTGTATATTGTTATTATTAAAAATCTTTGGTAAACTTTATTTTATATGGGCCAGTCTAGTAACTGTTGACTTCGGCCCGTCACGATTATCCATCACGTTCTAGTTAAAAGACACCCATGCCTCTGCCGGGACTCGAACCCGGGACCTTTGAGTCGTTGGCCTTGGAGCGCACGGCTACCCTGTCAGCTATATCGTTACTATTGTTGCAATGACCGCGTAGGGGCTGTAACGCCTACTTCACCTTGCTATCTTGTTATTTCTTGTGTGTAAACGGAAATGGAGGAGTCTTCAAACTTACGGATCTCTTTCAGTAGTTTTGCTATCCCTTATTTTTAAATGTTTCATTTGTTCTACATATGTTTCCATTTTTCCGAAGCTCAAGCAAATGAGCGAAAAATACTGTCAGACACAGAAACGTTGTTCTTTCGTTTTCAAAACAAACTATGCTTCAATATTGGTAATTCTTTAATATTTATTTAAAAACGAGATTCTAATAGTGCGCTTAACCTCAAGTCTTTTCGTGCGTTTGTTTACGTGAATTACATGCTCTTCCTAATGAATTGGTTATTTCTCTCCTTAAACTGTGATGTTACTTCTTTTTTATAGTAGAAAGTGAGTCTACCGCTAGTTTTACAATCGACCGGTAAGCTTCTAGCCAGCGCTACGTTGGAAAATATGACTTGGCCTCAACTTAGCGCTGGCTAGAAGCGTACCGGTCGATCGTAAAACTGGGGGTAAGTAGACCTTTCTAACTTTTGTTTTTAAAATTATTTAATCTAATCAGAAAATTGACATGCGTCTTTGGTTAGGTCATCTTAATTGAGTAACATAATTGACATTGCTGCGTAACATAATAAGGTAGCAATTTGATCGACGTTTTATTTTGGAGTCTTATGTAAGGAACAGCCTGTACGCAGTGGTCAGGGTTATGATCCGAAATTACTTAATATATACGCTTGTAATATTTGGCGTGTATAATTAGTTTATTCATATTGAGGAATAACGATATGCCTTTAGATAAAAACAGTAGAATTTCTTGAATAAAGGTGTTTAAATTTCATAAGTACAAGGGTAAATTTCTTGAGTAGCTAAAAATGATTAATTGTTCCCAGTGACATTCTATACTGGTCTCCTACAAGGCGCCTTCCCAGGTGGCGGATAGGGGAATGCCGACTAGATCTGGTCGGTTCCGGAAATATTCCGTGGGGACCAATACCAGTACTGTTGCCTTGCGGTTAGTAGAGGGATCTATCTACAAAGGCCCGAATAAAAATATAATGGATCTTCGAGAAGTAGGAGTTTGTGATAGAAACTGGCTTGATCTTGCCCAGGATAAAATCCTATGCCGAACGTTTGTTACTGCGACGATGTACGTGCGAGTTCCGTAAGCCATAGAGTAAGTAAGTAAATTACGTTTTAAAAATGTAGATATAAATTTTGCACTAGTTCATGCTGCTAAAAACCTAGATAAAGTGTTTTGAAGTAACAACATACACTACTACTGCTAATTATATATTTAATTATGACCGATTTTCGCACGTTTCTTTCACATTTGCCTATCCAGAGAGCCACCCCATATCATTTGACGTATTCGACTTGCCTTTACAAAACCTATTACCTCATCCATGTTTCAACAATACTAGTAAAATCAGCATTATTCAGTGTTTTTGTAGGATCTTGTATTTTGTTCTTAGCAATTCTGCAAAATTTGATTTTTTTCAGTGTCCTAACAACATTTCGTAATTTTATATGTTTTATGTTAGCATTCTTGCGAAAATTATTTAACTATTTTTATCATTTTCAAATCTTAAATAAAACTTAAAGATATTAATTATGCCATTTTTTTAAATACATTTATGATAAATATTATTACGTATTGTCTGAATAATTTTAATATCTATATAAAGAACGTAGAATCAGGTTGTAACTCTGTTTAAAGTTCAGATAATCTCAGAAACCTTCTAAATGTGAGTCGTTAATATTTATAGTGATCAACTTTTAAATATATATATATCATAGCCAAGAACGCTAATTCGTAGTCGTTGAGTAAGCTAAATCATATATTAATGTAGCAAAGCTCAGCAACTTAACTTCATCTTCTTCGCAGCTTAACCACGACGGGCCTCTGCGAAGTTTTTTTTTTTTTTTTTTTTTTTTAATGTTGAAATGGTTATGTCCCATCAGGGATGCTTGGATTGGTTAACGGTGGGAGGAATGAATAGGTGGTGGGTAAGGAGACATGGTGCGCGTGGGAATCACTTCCTACCATCCATTTCATTATTTACGTTAATGGTGTTCAATGTTGTGAAATTATTAGCTCGTGAGATCTTTTATAAGTTAGCGTAATTTTGGTTGCTGTTGGAGCAGTAGTGTTTAAAAAATGCCAGGAAAAATTAAAGGAAGTGAACAGGGATCATAATTGAAGTATAGCTTATAGAAATTGTAAACGCAATGTAGAAGAAATAGTAAATGAACACATTAGTTTATTATATTTATTTAAGTTTATTAAACTAGGCAACATTATTCGGAACCTTTTTCATTAAACTGGATACATTTCCTAAAGTTGATTATTTTGCTGCTATTTACATTTATTTTAAGTGCGGAAAAGTGTGTTTTCGTTATGTGTCCCTCCAGCCATTACGAATTACGAATGAACAGGAATGAGCTGTATAACGAGTTGCAAAATTGTCCAGTCGTTTGTCGTCTCAGAAAAAAATTAAAGTATGTAATATGTAGAAGAGAAAATTCGTTACAACGTAAATGAGTGAGAGTCTTAAACGAAGATAGCTGCCAAAACATAATTTCAAAAAAGTAGAAACATTTGTATTGTTAATCGTCTGCGTCCTGACTTTTTTTCGCTCTTGATTTTTTTTTTAAATCGTAAAAAGAGTTTTAATACATCGTATGTGAAATAAGGAATACATCCGATGTTAATCAAACATGGGATGGTGGTAGCCCTTGACCTCAGTAGTAACCATGTACAGTATTATGCTGTAGACGTTTACCGTTCACTAGTTATGATGGTCCAAAGTTGGTATTTCCCCAGCCAATACTTATATTATTTCATCTAAGTAAAATATTTTAAAGTAGGTAACTAGTTTGTAATGCAGAGTGTTAATACCGGTCATAGAACTCCCCAAAAACTGGTGACTTTTCATAGTTGGTCAAGAAAATCATGAAATTTTGCTTAAGGTCATAGATTTTTTCCTGAGAGCATAATATTAAGTTCCAAATTTCTTGTAATATTCCTTTCTCTATCCTCTTCGCACTTGTGTCGAAATATTTCTCTGCTATTAAAATGTTTTTGTGTGTTGTAACTACGGGATATTGTTCCACGTTAGCGCATATTTCATTCTATTCTTTATTTTCGTTTTTACCTTTCATAACGTATGCATGATACAAGTTTGTTGGAATCATTAATTCCTTTAAGATGCTCATGAATTTTGCTCTTGGAAATTCGATAGGCGTCCTATAATGTTATCTTTATATGACGTTATTGTTTTTACTTGCCACTGTCTATTATTTTAGTTAATTCTTTGTACCTTGCACGCTTAAATTTAAATAATTATTTTCTTGAAAAAATGGACAGTGAAATTGTGACCATTCTAGCGGGAGATCGAACCCAGTCCCGATTGCCGAAGGTGCTCTACCAATTAAAGTGCATGTGACACGACTAAGTTCTGTGTATATGGTATGATCCTCTGGCTTCAATTGAACCATCCATAGCCATTCTCCGCTAGGATGGCGACCAATTTTCTCTGTGCAATTTTTATCCGCCTATAAGATAGTTTTTGAAAGGAATTCCTATTAATTATTTCATTTTGTAGGCATTGATGACGCTGAGACAGAATGTGATCTTGATGGTGTGACCAATTGGGATAGAGTCATCACTAACAACGGAGATCAAGATGTGGTAGAAAAGGAACTGGAGCATTTGATGATGTGGACAAAGGAAGCATTAGGCAATCAATAGCATATGAAAATATGTAGGCTTCATTCAGCGAAATAGATGCTGGTTGAGCACGTTCATTGTAGCTTCTTGCTGTTACTATGTTCGCCATTCAATCCTTTCGTTGTTCTAAGAGGAAGCAAAAGGCCGATAATAATGAACGTTGGTGTCAAGTATTATTATTTTTTTTTTTTTTTAGCTAGTTTCATATTATCTTTCTTTCCGTAAACAGACCTGAACAAAGCATGTGAAGAAAGTTCAGATCATGTATTTCGCACTAATATTGGTAGATGAGACAAATAACATCATTATTTATCCTAGCAGGAGTTTATATTTATTCTTCAAATCCATGACATCACTTCAGTATTTCAACAGAGGGCATAATGATTTATAGCATGCATTATGGCCTTTATAGCAGTGTAAGAGATTACCTTTATCTCTTTCCAAATTTTGGTCTACCTTTGCATGTGGAAGCAATAAAGCAGATGTTTTCAGTTCGTTAGACATGGTATAAATAACCCACGCATCTTAGTGTTACATATGAAAATGTGTTTTCTTTTATAGAGAAATCTATAATTTGAGACTGGCAAACAAGGCATTCTGTATATCTGTATCGAATTGCAAAATATAAAAATAGATATAAGTGTGATTCAGATATGAGAGATTTTATATTTTTATAGTATTTTTTGTAGTTAAAATGTCATTGGTGATGGTTATGTGAGTTGAATATGTGTTATGTAATGTAGTAATCGAGAAATGATAAAATAGTACAAAATACCGTCATAATATTATTTACGTGGCTGGTTTAAGCGTGTACTTGGTGTGGGTGTCGTATTTGTTATTTATTATGATTATTTGTACTTTTATATATTTTATATGACTTGTTAGCAATAAAGTTGTCAAAACCATTAATAGTTTTTTTTAATGTGTACCAAATGTGTATAAATTATTTAATGGGTACCAATCCTTCATAGTGGTATTTTGAAAACAGTTTCTAAGGGTAAATTATGTTCAATTTCAAATTTTACATAGATAGTAGATAGCTATAAAACATGGATCCTGATTCAGTTAGAGCAGAAAGTAAAGTCTTCGTTAGAAAAGAAGTTTGAAAGAAAAATTAAATTGAAACCACTATATTGATGAATGTAAGATGATATCATATTGTGCGGTGGTTCATCAGAAGCGCGCATGCCGCGTAATTGGAAAGTTCTTGGATTGGTCATCCTGGTTTCATTCCGCAATTAACAGAATTGTACCTTCATTGATTTCCAGAGCAATTATCCGACAGGCAGTATAAAGTTATTGACGTTATGACCTCAAGTCTCGAGCTACTGGGACACAAAAAGCATCTCTACCACGTTTGATTTGTAATGTACCAGAGAGTCTTCCGCTCAAAGGCCTATCCTATCCACCTGATACTCCAGGAGTCTATATTCTTAATATAGTCTATATACCTATTATCTGCCACGGCTAATGTGTGTGGGATCACCGAACGCTATCTCAAATGCTTAAAGGCAAAATCTTTATTAGCAATTACACATGAAGACGTACGGAAGCAAAGAAGCTATGAAAATTGGATGAGTAGTATATGTCTGCCTGACTGAAGGCAGCACAGTATACCAAGGAAGGACAAGTTCTCTTGTCTGCCTGGCTGAAGGCATACAAAAGGAAGGTAAGCGATTGTCCACCTAGCTGAAGGCGCACAACCGGTATTAGGATGGATTGGAGGGTCCCGCTTGCCTGGCTGAAGGCTTGCAATATACCAAGGAAGGTTGAAGACCCCTTCTCACCTAACTGAAGGCGTGAAGAAGCAAGGAAAACAACTGCCCGCGTGGCTGAAGGTGTTCCGAAACTAAGAAAGATTGCGAACCACTAACCACCTGGCTGAAGGTGTTCAGCAGCTATTGTAATTGCCTTCAGCTAGGCAGACAAGAGAACTTGTACTTCTTTGGTATATCGTGCTGCCTTCAGACGGGCAGGCATATACTACTCATCGTCTTCTCATAGCTTCTTTTCCATATATCTTCATGAGATAGGACCAGATAGTTAGTGTCTCATCCACTCATCGTTTTTTTTTTCTGCTTTGATTCTTTGCAAGTTTTGTTTCCGTTTCTTTTATGCTGTCGTCTGTTAGAAATTTCTTCAGTGCAAACATAGCAGGTAACAACTTTTTTTTTTTTTTTTTGTATGGTTGGTTTCCCCTTCCCCTGTTCTGGGTTGTGATTTTGAACACTAGAGTGATATAGTAGTACATGCGCTGTCTGGTCCGGTTTTTGTGTACTGTATCGGAATTCTCTCTGGATGCCTGGATTGCCAATGGAAGCTGCAAATCGAAATTTTATTTTGAACCTGGGAAGTGGAATTCCAATTTGGTGAACTGTCATTCGGTGAAGCAAATGTTCTAAATTTTGTGATTTTTCTTTTTAGACATTAATTTCGAAAATTTTGTTTTGCCCTAGAATGAATACAATGTTTCATTTAAGTGTAGTGAATATTACGATGGCAGCTTAAGGCAGTGACTAGGTCATCGTCCTTGTACTCATCATCATCATGTAGATTACACGCTCCCCGGTAACTCCTACTTCACAGCTATGTTGGTATGAGGTTTACATACCTTGGGTGGTAGTGAAATATTTTGAACGAAAATTCATAACCGGAAAGTATGGTTCCGAATTAGAAAACGTCTGATTTTATTAATAATGCAATTTCTCTACGTCATAGCTTTCTGTGTGTTGATTCTTGATATAAATATTTTGCGGTGGAGAACCATGTACTCGACATTGTCGTTCCGGACCTAGCGTAGCCTAATCTTGTGGTGAAGAAATTATTAAAAATACAAGTTTAATTTGGCTTTGTGACAATAATGTCTACTGCTCATATAATGTAAAAATTTCGCTTTCGGTTATAGCAGTAGTACAAAGTAAAATTTTTATGTAGCTTACGAATGTTTTGACAGAGTGCCTACGAGCACATAGATGTAATTTTGGCTCTCTGTAATTAGAAATGTATTCAATATTCTTAACAAATTGTGATCTCTGCGATATTCTTGATTTTGAAGATCACTCCGCTTATTACCTAACCTTTTTGGTGATTGTAACTAGAAATTCAGTTGCATCAATTAGATTGTGTTCTATACGTTGAGCTCGTTAAGATATGTGGGAATCAAACTCATTTATAATTTTGTTTGATCATTCAGTATTGTAAGGTATGTCGGACGGCGAGAGCTAGTAGAGATTTCTCAAATATTTTTTTTAATCTTGTACAGTATCTAACCTAACCAAATCTGTCAGCAATATGCTCAAATGAATTAGTTTTGTCTAAAGTTCTGTTTACCACCTACAAAGGTTGTTTTATATTGTTTTGACTTCTAAACTTT
This sequence comes from Lepisma saccharinum, assembly GCA_022664845.1. NCBI lineage: Eukaryota > Metazoa > Arthropoda > Insecta > Zygentoma > Lepismatidae > Lepisma > Lepisma saccharinum. The sequence goes on along the minus strand of JAGDQP010000436.1, from coordinate 49,760 downwards.
GTTTTATTTGGGATTTTAATAAACAGTGAAATCTATTTTTTTGTAGTAATGGATAATTTATTCTGAAAAGTTCTTTTAGTTCATAAAGCGTGTATACAGTTTTATAGTGATATGCGATAATCTGTCAGAGCTCTGAAATTTCACATTAAGGTGTCCTCACACTAAAGTCTGAAGTCTGTGTTATAGAATTTGCTTTTTGTTAATTACCAATGCGTGTAAAGAATTTTCTAAATTTATTTAACCTCGAAATTCGGATTATTTTCATGTGGCTAAATGGCGAAATTGTTTGAAGTTTGAAGCTCAGCGAAAGTGCCCGTGTACTTTCACAGCTCTTTGGGTCTAGTGGGTAAAGTATGTCAGCTGGATGAATGAGGTATGGTTGTAGCCCTTGGTGTAGTGTTGCTGCAGCGGTTTTGGGAGGTGTAGAAAATGCCTCAGAATGAGACTTTCATTTCGTGAAGTGTCGTTGATGTTTCCCGACCTGCGTCACCAGAGTAGGAGGCTCGAGCCCCGCCTGGTTGTTTAGTTTCATTCTTGTGTTTTTCTGGTATGTGTAGATAGGGGGGGAAAGTGAGTTAAGTGAATGAGAAGAAGATGGTAAAGAGTGAGGCTAGAATGAGCTTTTGTTGACCACTGGAACCAAGGTAGCTCTGAAAGGGGATGTTCGCTGCGGTTCCAGGTTAAAATTTTTGTTTGGTTTCCTTTCTGCGTTCTCCTGCGCTGCAATGAGTGTTTATTTTGCGCAAGCGTTGCTTGGTTTTTGATCTTGTGCATCGCCCATGAGCCATTGGCTAGGCCTTTGAGAATGCAGAATGTGATGTGAGTTGCGGTTCCAGAAGATTTTTTTTCTTGATTTTGTTTTAGTAATGACTGCTTGTTTCCCTGCCATGGTTTTGTCAGTGTGAATCATCTTTTGATGTTGACTTTTCTGCATAGACGTTTTGAGTGTGTTTAGGGTGATTCCCCGCTACCTCCGTGCACCCGCTCCCCTTTCTATTTTCTTACTGGCTTTCGTCAGTGACTCTTTCGTTTTATTTTGATATTATTTTATCTCTCTTTCCTCTGCCCTATTGCCATGCATGCTATTCGTCGATGCGATGTGATGTACGAATGTAAGCCCGAAGTGGGGTGGCTCTGACCTGCTTTCACTCCCTCGGCATTTCGTTGAAGTTTATGGAGTTTTGCTTAGTCCGATGAATTTTCTTCTTTTATTTGACCCTCTCCTGTGGCGGCAGGTCTTTCCTACTGTAACAGAACACTGGGTCGGAAGTTATTCAGGTGACGTCACCCAGCTGGGGTGGTGACAAGGAAAATGCTACTCCATGGTTGGCGTTTCCTGAAATACACGGTCTCACTTTCGTCAGTGTTGCTTGGGAGTTGCAATAGAAAGGGTAGTCCTGTTTCAATGACTGAAAAGAAAAAAAATGGGGTGCGCTCTCATATACAGCCACTTTATACATTTTTGAATTGGTGCGTCCCATGAAAGTAACAATGGAATATTGTATTGTCATCCGACTTACATCGCTGTGCAAAATTTCATCACTGTATGACGTGGGGAAATGAGTTAAATTAACACTGCAAGATTTGAGTACACGACGAACCATTTTGAACTAAAGAAAAAAAAAAGGAAAGAAGCACAACAGCGTCACGGAACATTCGTCATGTATTTGGGGAAAATGTCACCTATGATTGCAAGGCCCAGTTGTGGTTTCTGAAGTTTCATAATAAAGATGAATTCCATTCGAGACGGTTAGAAGTAATTGATGACAATGAGTTACAAATTAGAGTTCAGTAACTAGATATTTCATTATGTCCAGGGACTACCTATTAATATTTTACTTACGTGTTAGTGTGGAGGCCCCCTTGACGATTAACCATTTTTAAATTATAAGCGTTGTATGGTTTAACGTTCCAAAGTAGTACTTTTGTTTAACTACTTCCTCAGAGGCTTTGAACTCTAAGCAGTAGCGTATTCTGGATTCACAGCTTGGACTACCACTACCCAAAGTAATAAGATTTACATGAAATGTACGAAGGTCACACACAGTATGTATGATGACAGGTGTTCTCCCCGAAGGCAGGTCCCTGTGCAAGGTAGTTTGCCATTGCATTCCATCGAATGAAGATGATGTCCTAAGGACGGAACCTACAATTTAACGTGTGATTCGAGCCACTTGTGTCCTCACCGGGCATCGAACACGGTACCTTTTAATAAGGCAGTGAGCGTTACCACTCTCTCACAGGGAAACACCATATAGTATTAGCTAATTCTTATAAAGTTAACTTAATTCGTACTTGGTACAGTTTCGTTTAAGGAAAAAGAATTAAAAACCGGTTACACTGTGATAGTAATAATAGGTCTGGTATTCCTTAATCATAAATACTTTATGTAAGGTAAAGTTAAAAATTATGCGTAAAAAAAAATCATACTGCCGTGGCCGGGAGTCGAACCTGAACCTCCCAGTTTCCAGTTAGGTGTGCTATCCATTATACCACCATAGCACACCCAACACACGGTATTTGTGATCATATACTTTTTAACTTCAGCTCAGAAAAGGTATTTGTGATTAAGGAATAATATCAGTCTTTCGTAATGCACGAAATTGTATAAAGCCTCGTTATAATAAAATCCCTGCCTGTAGTGATGCCTTGCTTCGACTTCCGGTGGGATAGCTGGATCATTGAGGCGGGAGAATGACTAATCAGAATAGGCCCTACACACACAGAATATTCACATGTCTATTTGTCAAGTGAGAACACTGAACGATTTCAAGAATCGAAAACACACTCATCCTATAAATGTATAAAGTATTAAGGTAAAAGAAAGAAAGTTGCATTTACCTATGAAGACGGGATAATTATCTGTACATGAAATCCATTCGTATTTCCTTGCTTGTGAACTTCCTAACAAGCTGGTCAACTGAATTTAACTGTGAGTAGAATTTATGGTCTCTTGGCAACTGGAGCTCAGGCCACCACGTTGATATATATAAAGCTTCTTCACATTTATTTCTCATCGAAATAGGAATCTTCTCTATCAAGTTGCTACAGGTGATAAAATTACCTTACCAATATGGTTATTACAGTACAATTTCCAGTCCTGTATCTTTCATTTCTCTTCATCACCAACCTTTGACTTGTTGCTACGTACTAACATGGAGCAGAGGACAAAATTTAAATGCCCTGTATTTGGTTTGATCATCAGTTTCACTTGCCGTGACTACTCCATATACAGAGAGGCTGCGATTTCAAGAAACTAAACCCTAGAGGTATTTTATCCGAAAGCCTCCCTCCCATCCCACATACAACGGTGCGTGTATTGTAGCATGCAGCTTTATGTCCCAGACTGCGCTAAGAAGAATCGAATCTTTGGCGGGGTTGAGAAATACATCTAAAAAAAAAATCATATTGCAAATATATTCTGTACGAACTTCCGCACTTTCATGTAAATTAATAAGGGTCAATTAATTACCATCGAAGTCTCAGCTTGTGAACAAATTGTAAGGTGCACGAGTATTAGGGCCATATTTATGAATCATTCCCACGAGCATATAATTTCAATGCCCCTGGGAGCCACCCACTCTTGGGAGTTAATTCATAAATATGACCCTAATACTCGTGCGCGTTACAATTTGTTCACAAGCTGAGACTTCGGTATTAGCTTCGATTGCCCACAGCATACACTCCTGACTCTTAAGATAGTTAAAAGAGAAATGAAAGAGCATAGGAGTATTTAAACACTAAGAACTTTGTCGAGGACGTGTTGATATTTGAACTTCACTTTGACATTTGATTTGAAACAAGTTGAAATGTCAACATATCCCCGACTGTTCTTAGTGTTTATATACTCCTTTTTATTTCATTTCTCCTTTGACTATCTTTTTCTTTAAAATGTGTCTAGTGTTTATTATTTTCTGACCATGGATCTCGATACGGGAGACAGATCTACTTTTAGTGACCCGAAATTGAAGCCAGCACAAGCCATGATCACCTGGAAGGTGAAATTGATTAAAAACGTTCCGTACAATACCATATTTAAAATATTGGACTCTTCCTCCTCTCTTCCTTAACTAGATCTTCATCCATTCTTTGCTTCCACACACCCAGGCATAGGTCAACCAATAAGACGCAAAAAATACCAATTCACGAAGCAAGATTAATCGAAAATTGGCGTCCGCTTAATTGTATTGGGCCAGTCTTCCGTATCTAAATCAATGGTTTCCGACAAAGCAGTAAAACATTTACTGTGAAACGTTAGACCACCCAACACTTCTAATATAAAGGTGATTGATCGTCAAACGTGCTTCAAGCTGAGTACGAAAATTGAGGTATTCGAATGTACTGTATGGCTTTATCGTCACACAACTGGAAAGGTGACTAAACTCGACAGGTGGGTTACTTACCATCTCTTCTTTGTTCATACGAAAGTATAAAGAGCGCCAGTTGGATCGTATCCTGAATTATGATGAAGGAGGTTATAAAAAGACGTCTCTCATGTCAATGACTCACGTGGTGAATTATTCATGGAATTCCCATGAAAGATCTCCACCCAAAAGAAGACCTTGATTCTGTGTATTCGAAAAGTATCTACGAACTTCTGAGTGATGAACAAACCATTACAACAGTTCTATGGTGTCAATTTGAACAAGATCACAATTCACTATGTAAAATGAAACGTTGATGTGAAACTTTGCCTCTACCCTCGCCTCCTCACCCCCCACACCTACTCCCTCTTTCTTTAAGCTTGGATAATCATAACCGCAAAGAACGTTTGAAAACTGGAGGCCGTAGAAACTGCATTGCCATCCATATTTTAAGTTAAAACCACAACAATTTCTTTGAAAATCAGTATTTGGTATTGTTTTGTTGTTGGCAAAAGATTATGTGGAATGTGATGGAAGTTATCTTGTAAAGTGTTAGTGATATTTCTTTTTCGTATACGACTTTTTATGGGATCTAACATGTGAATAGTGTAACGACTTTTCGCTAAGTCCACATTTGTTTCCTCCATTTTTCTCTTCTCTGATTTAGAAATTACTCGTTTTGCTTGTGTTTATGCTCTTCGTAATGTTATCACACAAGCGTTTTATTCTCGTACCCTTGATCAAAAAGTGCGTGATTTTTGCCCGTAAAAAATAAAATGTCATAACTGCGAATCCCTAGTAGCATAAGTCATCGGGCCAACGTTTGTGCTTCTAGGTGGCCCTTCCGACTAAATTCACTTATTCAAACGATCCTTTCATTGTTGAAAGTAATTTTGGAATAATATGGTATAGCTAAGATGTACCTTATCGTATTTATTATCTTTGTTCTGCTTTTGAAAGACCGACCCTTCAGTGGAACTTCAGCTTAGGGAACAACCAGATGTATCGTGGAGGCATATCTGATGAATAAGAAGGATGAGTTGCCGGACTTGTGGTATTTTATTTATCCAAAGTATGGCAACATAGACGCGCATTTGTCGCTCTTCTTCATTCAAAGGAGGTGTGGGAACATATTTTGCGGCCATCTTCATACGCAAATCTTACTTTAAAAATAGATTGTAGTGACCGAAAGAAATATCTTAGTTTTTTACCGCCTTATCCCGTAAACAATATCATACGAGCGATGACCGCTGCAATGATGACATCTGACGAGCTAATAGTGAAGTATACGGCACGTGAGTCATATAGAGCACTTGACTGTGTAGAAGGAGAACGGTCTACTCCGTCTTGGAAGTGTAGCTTGTGTTTGATCATGACAGTGTCGGAGGACCACATATGGCATGTCATGCTGTATAAATTTCACACCAGGAACATCCAGCCAACGCAGCGGCATGAAACAATACCGTATATGGTCAGGGTGCTGTGGATGTGCGAAAGTGCCAGCAGCCTCACCGATAAGCCACGAGAAGGGCGACGTGTGCAGCTAGACAACGATGCCCTGAGAGCAGCGGTAGAGGCAAATACAATGCAAACTGTTGAACTGCCTAGCGAATTCCATGTCATCCATTCGACCGTTCGTAGTCATCTGCAGGATCTTGGGCATGTGTCGAAACACGGAAAATGGATACCCCATGCGTTAACGATTCAACAGAAGCAGCAGCGAGATGGAATCTGCAATTCCCTGCTTCCCGGCGTTTTCATCAGATCTTGCACCAATGACTACTGTCTTTTTCGCAGCCTGCAGAACCACCTTTCCAGGAAAACACTGCAAAATGAGGACGTTCGACGAACAGTTCTTTGCCTCCGAAACCGGTGAGTTCTTTCAGTGGGGGATTCAACAACTGGTCGGAAGGAGGAAGAGTGCTATGGAGTCCGATGGAGACTATTTTCCTGACTAACAGTAGTGTTCCAGGTAAGTTGTCGTTCTTTTCCTCATGGAGCAAGAATATAACATTACTTATAGGATAAGCTGATATTACAGAGGCACGGGCTTTGTCGACATTGTGATGGTTTTTGCATGTTAGCGGTCTACCATAACGTTTTATCACACTGAGTGTTCGGCTATCTTCTAACCGGTTGTACGAGTATTTAATTTATTAGTTTCCCCTCATACACACACGTTGCATTTCCTGATTTTGTCAGCTTACATATCTTCACTTGTGACAAACTGCAGTAATGTTTCACACAGTTCTAGAGAGGGAACTCCATGAAGATGTGACACATAAACACGTACCTAGTTACTTGCTTGCGATTAAATTTGCCACATGTGAAAAGGAGGGTCTACAACTCAGACTCAACTCGCCACGTTAGACTTTACAATGAGTTTTGAAAACAAAAAGCAAGGTCGATACTTCTTGATCAAACTCGAATGTTAGCTAAAAGTACATTGGAATAAACAGAACGTTGTCTGCTTCGGAGATGTTCTGCTGTATAGCTTGTATATCTAAAACAATTCTCACAGCTTTTCTTCTCGGACCTCGTATCTGCTTGTTACATACACTCCCAAATATTTAAACTTGTTTGTTCATTCCTAATTATTTCTGCTTCCCCTCTTTTACGAGTCGAACACTCGTCCTTATATTTTTTTTCGCCATGTTCAGCTGTAGGCTACCTCCTCGTAATCCTCTACTAGAGCATGGGTACTACGGTGTTACTTTTTTGTACACACCGTAACTATGTATGTACAATGCACATTAATTCAATGTGTACGTCCGTTCTTTATTTCAACTTTTCGTGGCCGTTTAAGGGAAGTTTCTCTGTGTTTCTAAATAGCGGACACCACCTAATAACAGACAGTTTTTAGGTCCCAACCATGTCCGCCATTCGTAAGTTTCACTGTATTTTGCTTTTAATTTTTATTTGTGTATGAACCTCATTTTATTGACTGCTTATTCCAATTAAATATCTTTCTTCTGAAGCTCCTCCTTTGATCTTATTATAGCTACATCATCTGCATTATAGAAATACTAAACACGAATTATATTTGTTGAATATGTGGTAATTAAAATATATTCATTGCTGTTTCTCCATTTTCGGTGGCCTGAGCCAAAGATGCCGAAAGGCCATAAATTTATTAATTCAATTTTACGGTGTTTATTTAATATGGTTTGGACACACTAAATCTGTGTGAAGACAAACCCAAGTCGTTATGTTGAGAAGACTGTGGTCATACGTGCTTCGTGATGTAGCATTTGATCACCAGCACAAATGCAATGCCAAGAGATAAAATCAAAATGGCAAGCGCAATAAGCATTTCTTGAAATTAGGCGGAAATAAACGTCAATTTTGTCTAAATCCGATTTTTTTTTAAATTTAAATATGAATGCATTTTGTTTTCGATATACTTTGAAAATTTTTGCTGCCGCTTACCATTTTATTCCATTGAGCCGCTCAGTTTATAACAAATTTCAAACTTGGAACATTGATAATAGTTAAATCTTTCATATATTCCTTTCGAGTGTATTACAAATCAAAGTTTAAGTTCAATCTCTTCCGAGACATTTCACTTCCACTGGATAGTGAATTACCTTGGCTATGTTGCCAATTTAACATTCAGTTGTTTGACTTGAATAAAGGACTATCAGCGTATATCATCCAAACAAATTGTGCATAGCGAACTGAATTATTAACATCCTAAACGAACTTTAGAGCTTCCAAGGAAGGTACCTACAATTTTTGCCAAAGCAGACTCCGAACTACTCTGTTCTATGGACCCGATATGAAGCCACGCCAAGCGAACATACATTATTGTTTCAACGTGGATAACTATCCATTACGAAGATGATGATAACTCGTAAATTGAAGATTTCAACCGTACAATACGGGTCCGGTCAAAGTATCTTATTAAAGTAAAATCTTCTAAGCCACCACAGCACTTGAAGAGGGACATTTGTCTGAAGTTTGTAGTGCGTTCTATATGCGCACAATTAAAAATATTAGATTAAAAAATGTCTTACATATTGTGTGCGTAATGCAAATAATTAAATCAGGTGTTGTGATAACATCTTGAATGTTTCCTTTCTCACAAATCACACAAGAGTGTCTGATCCCAGTCCCTTTCTAGTTTTCTTTCATTCTGAACTTGCTAGACTCAATTTTTGGATATACAGATGATCCAAAATTTACGTACCTAGATCATTCTATAGAATACGCCTGTCGGAGGTAATCCTGTACTAGTATTTACAAAAAAAAAGTAACATTACAACTGTTGTCCATAGCATCAGTAATTTAACAAAGAAACATTAAAAGTGTTATGTAAAGTTATTTGCTGTATGTATGTAGTTTAATTTACACTTAAAGATAGTAAAGTTTTTTATTCCCCCTAGAGATATGTTGATTTAATGATTATGCTTGGGTCATGCGGATAATGTAGCGTACACGAATGACATGACTCAAATATTTACGCTAGCACTTCGTGTCAAGTTTGAGTAACTGAACATTATATTTGATTTTTCTGAGCTTTCTAAGTTCCGTTATTCAGGAACAGTCTATACCAGGTGTATGCATAAGTAGTTTCCGGTTTACCTAAGAGATGGCGCCAGCGAAAAGTACGCAGCGTATTCATTTGACACATACGTCATTTTGTTCGTCTGACATTAAACTACAAACACACAAGTTGAGTCCGCCAAACACTAGCGTCTTTGCTTTATCGTTCAGTGATCATGTCGAAGTTTGTGCCTGAAAAAGTACATTTGCGGCACGCATTGCTTTTCTTATTTAATCAAAAGAAAAAGGATGTTGAAAGTCATCGTGTGCTGGTAGAAACATATGGTGAACACGCTCCATCGATTAGAACATGTGAGACATGGTTTCGACAATTTAAAAGTGGTGATTTCAATGTGAAAGACAGTGCGGGGTCTGGTAGACCGCAAAAGTGCGAAAACGAGCAATTGCAGGTGTTATTGGAGGATGACCCAACTCAAACTCAACAGCAATTGGCAAAAGCATCACAAGAAACAATCAGCAGACGTTTACGAGCAATGGGGAAGATCAATAAACTGGGTAAATGGGTCCCACACGATTTTAATGAACGTCAAATGGAAAACTGCAAAGTCACTTGTGAAATGCTGCTTCAACGCCACGAAAGAAAGTCCTTTTTGTATCGAATTGTGACGGGTGACGAAAAATTGATTTTGAAAACCCGAAGCGGAAAAAATTGTGGTTTTCACCTGGCGAAGCCGGTCCTTCAACAGCAAGGCCAAATCGCTTCGGCAATAAGACCATGCTTTGTGTCTGGTGGGACCAGAGCAGTATTGTGCATTATGAACTCTTGAAGCCCGGCGAAACCGTTAATGCACAACGCTATCGCCAACAAATGATTAATTTAAATCACGCATTGATCGAAAGACGACCGGAATAGGCCCGAATACATGGCAAAGTGATTGTGTTACACGACAATGCACCGTCTCACACAGCAAAACCAGTGAAAGACACCTTGAAATCGCTTTGATGGGACATCCTTCCGCACCCGCCGTACTCCCAAGACCTTGCGCCATCTTACCACCTCTTTGCATCAATGGAGCACGCGCTCGCAGAGCAGCACTTCAGCAATTTCGAAGACGTTGGAAAATGGCTCGACGAATGGTTTGCCGCAAAAGACAAGCAATTTTTCTGGCATGGTATGCATCAATTACCGAAAGATGGGCGAAATGTGTAGAAGCCGATGGCAAATATTTTGAGTAAAACAAAATTAATTTCCCTTGAAAATTACGTGTTTTCTTTACCACAAAAAACGGCAAAAACCTGGTAAATCTGTGCTAGTGCGTGTCAAGTAGAAGTTCCGATACCACGTTAAAAGTAGGTCCTGTCCTTTGAAGCCACATTATGACGTTAATCGATACTCAAAGAAATGGAGTTGAAAAAGGTAAAATAATTTGACAGCTTTTCAAAGAACACACTTTGTTTATTGAAAGCGATATTTAAAAAAATATTTTAATGGACGGAAGACACTTGTGAAACTGCAACATGTGCCAAACAAGACATTAATAAAAAAAGGGGAAGGAGAAAAAGAATATACATAGCCACAACCATGGTGCAAAAGAAAAACAAAACTGTCCTTTTTGTAATAAAGTTAAACAATGTCTACATAAAAAGGAAACACAATTATATCACTCATCACTTTTTTTTAAGTGTAACAAGATTTCTTTCACTTCCACTCATAAAATCACAGCACTGATCTTTTATATAGTAAGCTATTTATAAATCTAAGTCATTCTCTTTCGAGTCCTTTTAGTTTTTTTTTATTAATAAATCACACTTTTGTACTTATCATATGTATACATATATGACTCATTCCGTATCACGTACACACTATATTGACTAGTGTTTAGTTTCTTCCATGGCTTTTATAAAGTCAATATGCTTTCAAAAAAATAGTTTTATTTGTCTCAACTATTTTGTCACACACACAAAACTGAGATGAAATGGACTCTAAACTGAAATTATGGATTAACAACAGTATTGTTGGCGGTTAGTAACATTTTATTCAAGTTTGAAAAAAAAATTACCAATTAAAATTAAACCAGATTCTTACAATACGAACACGTACTAGGATCGATAAAATTCAGTACAGATTGACAACAGAATAGTAAACAATAATAGGATTTTCTTGAATCTGTGGTATATTGAACAATAATTTAAGTAAAAACGAAATATGAAGTCCTGCCCTGCAGGAAATACTGAAAAGTTCAGATTGATTCGAGCTAGACTATAAAATTACTATTAATATCTGAAAGCTGAATAATAAAATAGAGGGCTATTATACAACATAACATAGCTTTGTTTAGGTTAATTTAGTATGCAGTATCCTGAGAAGCTATAAAGGATATTTACTTGTTATAGAAGCTGCTGACAGTTGTTTTCCACACAAACAAGTGGGACCATCTCCTTGAGATCTAGAACAATATCAAGCTACCAGAAAGTGATCGATCTTTAAAACAGCAATAATACTGCTCACGCGTAAAAATTTAATGAATGTCTCAAACTGTGGATCGCAATCCTTTAAGAGATCCGAGTAATTTTCTGAAGTGTTTCAAATATTTAGATATACTTTGTGTTAAAATGTTAATGTTTCTTTTGTACAAGGACCTCTAAATATTAACGGAATTAAGCAATGGCGTTCAATGTATCATATTTCAATGTATCATATTTACATGTGAGCATCTAAGATTTGGATGCCTTCTCTTATTTGTAGCAAAAAATGGGCGTTTCTTTGCTTCCTATTTGTCGTATCTTTTCCTAAAGAGCAAATAACATGCTGAATATATACATCAGGATATACCGCTAATGCTGTTTTACCTTTCGTCAATTAGCTTACAATTACTAATTTTCAATAAAAAAATTCAAGTTAAAAGAACCTTAGAGCACGCAATAAAAATTTATATAAAAAATAGTTGCACAAACTGTGTGTTAGGGTAACTTATTATTGCATTACAACACTACGAGGAGAGTAATATGTGGTGATATGAAAATCCAACTTCAACTTCTTATTTCTCTCAGATTATTTTGCATTATAGCGACATTTATCACAGATCCGTAAGTGAACACAGGAACTGTTTACAGCATATTAACTTTAAAGTAAATCACATTTCAATTAAAATGTAATATAAAGATATCCCTTTCCCATATCTTCTCTACCAAACTGACTCATATTTTCTCCCCCATTATTAGCAAATAAGAACAATTTTCATTCACACTTTAAGAGGTACATTCTGATTCGTAAAAAGTGAACCGAAGTATTTTTTTTTTAAACCGAAACTGGCAACACTGAATATCAGTTCAGTATTGGAACATTGTGCCAGTGCTCGGATCCAGAAAATCTTCCTATTTTTTCATTTTTATGTCAATAATAATGTACTTTTAACTTGCTGCACATGTAAATATTTTGTAAAGTTCCTGTTTTCTAACATTACAAATGTCTGTTCTTCGCTATCTAAAATCGATAATGAGTGTTTTCATTGTATGCAGTACGTTAGCACGGATAAGAGTTGTTCTGGACGTCAACTATCTTAGACGAAAGTATGCAAAATAGCTGTACAGTTTCAAAGCCATGATTATTTTTATGTCGCTCTACTACAATGAAACTAATATAAATTTTCGGCAATTTATCGCTACTTTCCCTAAGCAATAACAAAGTTGCTAAACTATTAGTGTCTGACATCTTCATTATAAATATAATGAACATAACTTCAATGTGTCTTGTAATAACGCTGACTCAGATACATAGAAAAGTTGACTATTTTCTGTTGACTATATCCACTAACACACACATTTCGGAACTAACTGTTCCTTAGTAGCTGCATCTGTAGCAGCTGAATTATGGATTCATATAAATATTATCACCTTTTAAACAGTTCTTAGTTTAACCATTCTTGTTTCTTGAGGTAATCAATATAATGCTTAGTTATTTAGTTCGAAGGCAGTAACCGCATGGAAAAATTTACTGCATACCATAAATAAAAATTACAATAACTATTGATGCAAACTAGATGATTTTTTTCCAGTATTTATACTTAGTGCTGATATGTTAATTCGAGAAAGGGCACTAATATACTACACAATTCTAGAATGCTATTCTGGACGAGTGCAACACTTCACATACATAGCAGAGAGTTCATTAGATGCACTCAAACAACAAGATGGCAATAAAATAGAAGCATTCATGGAATCTGTTACTAAAATTACGAGAACAAAAATCTATTCCGGCAAGCTGAACTGTAAAAAAGGTAGCAAGAGGAGTCTAATCAAGAATATATATATACTCTTTTCCTGACAGGTTTTAACTAGAACTCTCTCTGAACACAAGATTATTAGTACATTTTACAATCGTTATGGCAGTATATAAGTAAGTGTTTACATTCCTTCAGGAGCGAGCTAATACCATGTGACAAAAATAAATATAGCATTATTGACTCAGATATGTAACTTGTGGGTAAATACATATTGTAAAGTATCCCAACAAAGATACATCAGATCTTGACATCTTTAAACTTATACACAACTAATTTCAGTTAGAATGCCCGTTCATCTCATATCTTTTTTAACGCAAACTAGGAAATTATCATCAATCCTCCTCACTAGACGATTCATATCCAATTTTTGTCACTTCGTGAAGTCCACTATCGACATTTCCATTTAACATTCTATACGGCTGTTTTCGTTGACGTTTTCGTAAGCTGATGCAGTTGGACCATATGTAATAAAGCAGAGCTGCTACTATTAGAGTGACGTTTATCGCAAAAGCAACAAACGTCCAATAATACCATTTATTTTGATGAAGGGTTTGTAACAAGTTGATAGGATAACAGTAGGTTTCGGTCGACGACAAATTCACAAGTTGTGCATCTGTAAAGCACGCTATACATTCGTAATCGTTAGATCCGGAACAGGCTTTACAACTATAGTGGCAAGGTAGACAGGTGGGGTTGCTTTTAGCATCTACACTGGCGTAATGCTGTTCTGGACAGTATGGTTCACATCTCCCACGATACAAGTATAATCCCTCTGCACACACTGGAATTAGAAAATAAAAAGGTAAAGATTAATTTACACTGGTTGCATGAACATAAATGAGAAAAAATACATATAAAAAGCACTATTATAATAACCTACCTTAATAAGTTTACACAGAAAATGGCAGGCAAGAAACAAAATGGATACTAATAGTACGAACAAAGCTGTTACTAAAGTTTACTTTTTAATGAAGTTCACTGAAAAATACGGCATGATTGTTCAAAAACTGCGTTATCGCGTTCAAGTGTGTAAATCTTAAATACACACTTAAGACAAATGCAATATGAACCAAACGCTTTTAATTTATTAATATATTTATGTATTAGTTGCAACGTATAATCGTACGGAAGTATCATTGGAATGTACCATCTATTTTTAGTTACGCATATACAAGCTACGTATGTTTAGTTAGTTGTGAACATGTCTAAGCAACATTAAGTATCTGCGGAAGAGAAGATTTTACAGTGTTGCACGATTCAATAGAATATGTTTACTGCAGTTAGTAAGGTAACAGTGAAGAATAATATAACCTCAATTTGCATTCCTAATATATAAGTTGTGTTTACTCACACTAACCTAAGTTAACTCGCATGATAATGTTTAATGTCGTACCCATAAGAGCGAAAAAGAATTCGTAGTTTTGATACCAAACCTAATCTAACTACCCTAGTTTTATTGTAACTGCACGCGCATATGGATACACACACTTTCTACATAAAAGGCTCAATCATGAACATATACAATTGAACGGGAGTGTTCCAACTACACGGTATTTTCAAGGCAATTGCTACAAAGAGAGAAAAGTCTTCTATTTTGCGATTGTTTTCCTTAAAATGGCAGAACAGGGCGTCGCAAAGCACATAGGCTACCGCATTTTTTTGGCTCCAAAATGTACAGCTGGGATAAAAAAAAAAAGGTCTGAATTAACTTAGACATCAGGGATCATTCAAGTATTATGTAAGCATTCAAGGGAAAGGGGGTTCCAACGTTGCTTATTTTATCTCACAGTGGGGAGGGGGATCATAGCAATGTTTGCGTAAGATTCGCTAAAAAGCATATTAGTGCATATATATATATATATATATATATAGTTTTTATTTGTACTTGAAAACAACGATTAAGAAATTTCACAAGTCTCAAATAAGCCTACGGGGAGGGGGTCAGTTATCTGCTTATTTTTGGTTACAAAGGAAAGGGGAGAGTCAGAAATGACTAAAAATGTGCTTACATAATACTTTAACGACCCCTTAAGAGAAAAGATAATATTTAAGAAATACACTCAGATTCGTAGAAAAGTTCTGATCAAAAGATTTTCTAAGTTCTTAACATTATACAGTGTAATAATTCTGACCATATATTCTACACACAAACTAAATTCACTTCTGCTTTCATATACATCAGCTCGGTGTTGCCAGATTTAGTTACTTTTAAATTTAGAAACTTTTTCCCTTGGCTATTTTCTACAACTCTGAGTGTAAAATCAAATATTATTGGCTAGACGAGTTTAGAGAATGATACATATAACTGATTCCTTGCAAAACTGTATACAAGGTGACCCTTTTTTTGCTCCCCCGACTGCATATTATTATCCCTTAAAGGACAGACCTTTAAATGTTATTTTACACCTGTTAGCAAGCCAACACAAATCAAAATGAACGCTTTCTAAACAATAAATAACGAAGATATATTGTGACCCTGCCTTAAAGCGTTAGTACTAACAGTTTGATTTAAGTTACAATAACATGAATTTCTTTATTCAATAAAGATTTTCATATACACCTGTTACATTCATGTAAGAAGAAATGTATGATGCATTGGTTTTCCTTAAACGAATTAGAGTATTCGTTACATGTTTGTGTTACTCATTGCCATGGCATTATACAGTCTGTCGCTAAGAAAATATCTGCCATGTTTTATTAAATAAAGAAATACATTTTAATGTGACTTAAATCGAAATTTTAGAACCAACGCTTTAAGGCACGGTCACACAATAATATTCATAATATATTTAATAATCGTAAAGTAGGTCTTAATAATTAATCTTTTATTTTCTACCAGATTCAACAATATAATACACACAATAAAGAAATAATTTCTCATTAAAATTACTCTTTCTACACACAGATATTTATACATTGCAGAAAGCTTTACAAGAAATCTATTCTAAATAATAACTCAAATATTATGTAATGTAAGTACGAATTGTCAGCTACAAATGAAAAAAAAAATCTATACTACTATACAACATATACTGGGTTAAATAAATATTAAAACGTAACATGAAATACTATATATTATTTCCTAATCACAAAGTTTTGAAAACATGGTAAAATATTTGTCATGAGCTATTCAAGTAAATACTTACGGGACTCCATTATATGTTAGTTTTGTTAAAAGAAAGAAAACATATCTATTAGATTGTTGTCTATATAGACACATTATTCAACTGAAGACACATATTTCTTTAATAAAGGAAAAATAACCAAGCTTCTCAAATTTAGTTACGTATTTTGGTAAATACGTAGTGACCAGACCATGCAGCCTTATTATTTCCAGAATTATTCATTTGTCATGGTGCTTTTTTTTTTTTTTTTTTTTTAGAAAAGTGAAAGAATAGTAAAACAAATCATGCATGCAAATAAACATAATACAACAATATAATGAATACATAAATATTATTAATGAAGTTACTGCTTCACATATTAAGTACTGGTGTACATAGAAAGAAATATAATTATCTTGCGAAAATGACCAGATCATTGATGAAATCATGCCGGAGGATGCTCAATTTAAAATATTTATAATACAAACAGACTTTAAAGGCACTAAGCATCCGCAATGTACAACAGAGTTTGTTTATATAAAATAAATTATTTATGACTTGTGGTGAATTCAAGTCAGATGCCGAATTTTGCAGAAGTTAGGATACACAAAAATCTCCCTATATTGTGAATTGTGGATGGTCCTATTAGTCGACGGTTACACACATACATATTGAAGTTCGCTTCATAAACAGAAAAGAGCTTTCCATATGATATTGACTGAATAGTATTTTCCTACATATACATATATCATTTAACTGTGATACACGTTTCAGGAAATACAGGTTTCCACGTTTACTAGAACGCAAAATTATATATTGGCTTAACTTAAACTGTTTATTGTATGCTTTCTAGAAACCAAAACATAAGCCGCATACAACGAAAAGAATTATCAAATCATATTGAAAGCATATAAATTTGTTTCTATTAAATATGAAACTTCTTTGATATAAATGTAATTGGACATCTGTATTCACTACGAGCTTTTAGTTAAGACTGGATATTTTCACAATCTAGCACAATTTGTCATGTAATTAAATGCAACATATAAAATTATAAAAAAGAAACCTTAACTCGTTTAGGAAGTTAACAATTCTGAAATGTTAATTTGCTATTGTAAAGAAATTTCAAGACAATTTTGAAAGTATTTGAACAAAAGCAGTTTCCGTGCAATAGAGACTCGACATACGATTCTACATAAAGCATTAAGCAACATAAAAAAATAATAGCTTCACTGTTTGAAGGACATTGCGATAGATGTCTCCGTGTTAACTGAATGTAAATTTATGTTAATAATGATTTAATTGCTGTAATTTTACAAAAAAAATAATACATTATAATTAGTAGGATTATCTGGAAAGTACTGAACACGAAAGATTATTTTATTCAAGAGATTAACAATCAAAATGTATATCCCATTTATAATACAAGTCGCAGGCATGTCAAATGTATGTATTGTGAATAACTCTTAAGAGCAAAGCCACGAGTAATTAAACTAGATGAAAAGAAAATTATATTCACATGCTTTAACGTATGTGCAGTATAATAAATAAATTTAGCAGCATACATTGTAGTATTTACTCCTTGAGTAAGAGTTTTATTTCTTCGACAGAAGAAAGGTTACTAACTGGAAACTCAAAACAGGACAAAAAAAAAAAAAAAAAAAAAAGTCGGATACATTGAATTTACAGTTAAGAACATTTTTACCGACAGAATCACGTCATGTACTTTCTACCTACAAAAGCACGTCGTGAAATGCACAAGCAGGATCAGAAAACAACAATTATAGCTCATGCGCTTCATCTTATTTGAGAGGAAACAAAAATATATGCTCGTCTGATATATCGACAACACGACCAGCTATCCGCTCTAGCAGTTATTAAATAACGATAAATTACCATCAAGTTTATCGTAAATAACACGAATAATGCAATCTCAGTTATCGTAACGTCTTGCTCATTTTATTTTCAAAATACAGGAGTTTTTCGAGAAAAAATCAGATTCCGGCCTGACATTACTAGAAAGCAGGACATGTCCGATAAAACCCAATGGTTCGTAACCCTAGACAGAAGATGAGGTTGTATAATCCAAAGATGTATCTGGTAACGCAAACCGAAGGCTGCTATATTCGAGCGTAACTATTTAAACCATATCTACGAACTGAGCACAGTAACAAAATCTCTTTTTCCTTGGATTTTGGTTGTATCAGTTAGCCAATAACTTATTTTCAAAAATGCTAATTCTTGTCATTACTCTTCCTGACACTGTCGTGACTACATAATGAAAAAGTATGCGAATAAAGAGTTGAGAAAAAAAAACAACTAAATTTTGAAAGACAGAAGAGAAAGTGATAGTATTGTATGAAAAGAAATAGATACGCTTATATAAAATTTGGTCTATTCGTGACGTAAAAAAGTAGTTTCTAAATCTTGAGTTTTCTGTCGTGATAATAACTTCCGACGATTGGAACGTTGCCGTACTCTTTTCTTTTTTTGTGAACAAGCCAATGAGAGGCCGAAACGGACGGAACTTATATATATACACTAAAACAGGACATTCCAAATACAGTATCCTGGAAAAGAAGAGGAAAAGGATAGTTGAAAATGCACAGAAAAGTTTGTCGCCGTCCTAACTAGACTGGCGATACATTTTTAAGTGTTCTTTTCAAGTTATATCCAAGTACGGAGAAAATGATGTTAAAAAAAAAAGAAGGTGGAAATAGCTAGCCATACACGGTACACATTCCAAGTTCTACAAAAGACATTGGTTTATGTCCAAATTGAAACTATATAATAAATGCAATAAATGTACAACTGACTGATTTTTTTCCTGTGTTAATAAAACTTAATTTCTAAGTATGTAACAATCAAAAGATACGTAATAGACTTTTTCGTATAAATTACTATTTATTATTACTTGAATTCTCGTGCCTTGTTAATTATTAATTAACTTTATTGACCCAATATTAATAAGTAGCGTATAACAGAATACCACAAGATAAGTACAGTGCTAACTACTATCAAACTATACAGTAACACTTTGCTTTAAAGTTAGACGCAACACATGAAGAAACCATGCACAATTTTCAAATACAGCTTATATTGGCGAACACAAAATGCACACACAAGTGCTGGACGTATTTTGCCAAGGAGATTATGAAGACGCAATGTGGTTACAACCTGCAACGACTAACAATAATATTTGGATGTAAGACATTTATTATCATGCTATAATTTCTCATTTTCTACGTCTGTTATTTGATCTGTGTATAAAGTGAAAAGATTTTACATTACTATTATTATTATTTTAAGTTAATCTGTTATCGTTATTCAGCTGTGTACTCTAGTGTGAGCTTTCTAAGAGCTCGGTAACAGAAGAGTAAAGTAGGGAGATATTGAAAAAAAAAAAAAACTATCTGCGGACAGATAGCACTACTAGTAGAAAAATATCTCTGCATCTACAAGCAAATGAGATTTTCGTCTAATGCTAGAGAGGCGCGAAAATGTAATGTTCTAAAAACTAAAATTAGATGTTGCAAACACTAAGTAGCAAATTTTAGTATATTCTTCTTCAGCACCTTCTTTCAATCATCTTCTGTTTTCTTTCACTTCCTCGTGAAGGTCTTACTTGTTCTCTGCTCTTCTTCCTCATATCCTTTTTCTTGTCATCTAACTATTCTAGTATTTTCCTAAAATTTTCAGATATTTTCCTGCGCAGTCACCTGGCTACATTGCCAGAAATCAAAGTAAAGTCAAATGATATTCATCAATCCTCGTTCTCTTGTATGCTATCCTCTGCCCTACAATGACTTTCCGAACCGAATTTTTATTAGTTACTTCTGGTGAGGTTTCTGGATTGCGTACTTGTGTAATTCAATATGCAGATAAGGGCGAACTGTTATGTCTTATCGTTTTATCGTGTTTTGAAAATAAAAGGAAAGCTTATAATATTCAAAATATACAATTTTCTATTGTATTTTTAATTTTCCCTACACAAACACAAAACGTGGATCCTGAATTTCATAGAACTTTTCAATATTGTATACACCAATATTTTTAAGATAAAGTAAAATAATAGCTGAGCAAAGCAAGAAGTTTTATTTTAAAACTAAAAACGTGTAACAGTTTCACCAACTAACTCACTACTTGGCTTCATCAGACACACACGTTTTAGTTTTTAAATAAAACGTATTGCTTTGTTCAGCTATTATTTTACTTTACCTTAAGTATATAAAAGCAAAGCTTTGACATGGAAAATACTATGGAAAAGATTTACATTCGTTCTTTCACTGTCAAAAGCATTAACTTTCCCGTTAGTTTTGCGACATGCTTTTAAATTTATTTTAGAATTGTAAAAAGCGCCCGATTTACATCAAATTTTAAACCAACCTTATATAAAACAAAAATAATCGTGATTTGGAAAAATAGTAATGTAAAGAATTATAAATATAACACACAAATTAAAACCACAATTTCATTACCACAACCAATTTTATGTTACTGACAGAAGCTCACATTCATATTATATATGTATGTTATTTAACAAATATTATATCCTAGCGCTGTGAAGCAAACACACAAAATGGACAGCTCATGCCAAATATCTTACAAAAATTAATTATTGTATAGCAACAAAATAATGAAATAAACGCATTAAAAATGCTAATAAAATAATCAATTGAGTAATTATGCTAGTGAATTAGTTCATTTTAGTGTCAGGCAATCAATACTACGAGTTTGTTAGTGCTACTGAACTGAACATGGAATAATATATTTGCATGCAACATAAATATACGAAAACACAGCACTAAATGAAGATCTTCAAATCTTTTGGCCAGTTAATTTCGCTATTTCTTAGTAGCGACACTTCTTGTTGTGTCTAACCTGCCACATTCTGACATACTAACAACTCTGAAATATTGTGAGTTGTATTCAACTTATAGCCACCTTTGTCTCAGGCCGCATACTGTACGATAATTAATTAGGTAGGTACTATATCAGCTCTTTTAAACCCACTGTGTGTGTTTGAAAATATATTACGCGATTTGATAAAAGAACATCGCATTATGAGTGGTTCAGTCCTTATAACATTGGAGAACCGCAACATAAGAATGAAACAATTAAATTTAGGCATACAACTATGTGCAGTTAATAGGGATAACTTCCTTATAAATTGCAACAACATTTATGTAGACAGAAAAGCGATGGAAAATAGAGAAAAAGAAGAAAAGTTTAACAAAGACTACTAAATGTGAATGCTAATGTAATCATACGCTAAACATTGAAATAAGAATGTAAGTTTTCGCATCATCTTCCGGTAGATTTTTGTAATATTGCGGATCTTGACAGATAGGATTGTTACGGTTCAGTACACAACACAAAGCAGTTGTAGTTAATGTTTAAGTACAGTTCGGGAAATCTCCAAACAATAATGAACATGACAAGTTATGACTATTACGAACAAACAACGCTTTTAAAAGGGTGCGAAAAGAATTAACGAAATATAATGTGCTTTAATCATGCAAGCAATGTGAAATTGTATAAATAAACAAATTTAGAGGAGGAACGACAGAGTTTCTGGATTTATATGCAAGGCATTGATTACATAAATTTAACCTGTTTAAAGGTGTAGTTGTATCTTTATCATATCTGTTTATCTCTTACTATACAGAATTTCATTCAGTCTTCAAACACAGCATCAGAAAGACGATCGAAACTGCAAACCAAGCCCTGAGATTTCTTTCGAAGCAAGCTAATGAATCTATATTTAAGGAGACAATTGAGCAGGTTTCCTCGCATTTTAGACAAAGTATATTTACAAGGTACATCGATCTTTAACAGGATTCTCAGAGTGCATAACATTTTTTTGTAAGGACCAGACGTAATTCTCGACTAATAGTGTATAATGTAGAAAAAACCCAGTCTAGTCAATAACCCCCAAAAATTCGTAACTTTCATTGTCATTTACTGTTCCCTCTTACATTTTTGTCCCAAGAAATCCAGTTTCTTATTCCATTTATGTATTTTTATTCATACAGGCCAAAGCCTTTGAAACCCAACAGGAAATCGGAGGTTCAACACAACTAGCAACATCAGTTGGTGTGCAACTTTTCCGAGCTTCTTGTAAGGAGCACCTGGACTGTCCTCTGCTGTGTTTGAAACGCTTTGACGTATTGATTTTCATGAATACACAACAAAATGCACAAATTTCACGCTCTTTAAGACGCTTTTTTCATTAACTGATTGAAACCAACATACATTCTGTTTTTTTTTCTTTTGTGTCTGGAAGATAGCTCAAAGTGTGATTTATGTTCAAAGCATGGCAGAGGGCACAGCACAGCAGTTATATACGGTGAGAAAACATACAGGTGCTGGAGAATTCGAATTTCAGATATCTACATATGACAAAATTTAAATTTATGTTACATCAAATACGAGATGCAGTTTCCAATGGCACATATGTGATAGAACGGAAGGTCAGGAGAAAGCTTTCTGATTATGTAGCTTGAGAGAGAGAGAGATTGAAAGAAAAATTTGGTCACATTATAAAGTACTAAAACTTAGAGAAGAAACTTTTCAGTTCGTAAATATAAATGCATACTACGAACTGAAGTATAACTGTAATAAGGTTAGAAAATAAAATTATAAGAAAGAACGTATGTGCACTAAGATTATCCAGTGAATTAAATAGCGCAGTGGGACAAAGAAATAATAGTATTGGGAGGACTACTATCCACTATGCAACTACCCATTCTCATTCCACACGTCAGGGAATTACACTTAGAATAATAATGTTCAAATAAAAGCAAGTATATGGAATTTAGAAATGACTAAGAAATAACTCAAGTATTTGATTTGAATTTTCAGGAAAATAAAATACTTCATACATATTCTTTTTTAAGCATGGTGGTGGAGTATTTTCTTCTAAGATATCCCAGTGTTCAGGAAAGGACGTCGAGTATAACTAACTAACAATTACTTACATTCAATTATCTATTCACAAGTTCTGTTTCTGGGCTCATGTGTACAACGTTTAAACCATTATTTGCTACTTTCTCTTGTTTTATTTCTCGTACACTATGCTTTTTCACTGGACTCAATTTGAAGACTTCCCATTTGTTAGTTTATTAATCTGCATGCAACTGTTAATAACTGCAGCAGTACACTTGAATTCTGTTAGATACTCTATTCCTTTCTATATAATTAGTCTAACTTGTTTGAAATAGTTCCAAGTTCTTTGCAAACATTAACAGTTAAAAATGTTTAATGCTTTTCTGTGATAAAAAGAAATCTCGACCTATATATCAACTTAAGTTAAAAATCGCTATTTACAGTTCAACTCTCATACTTTATAAATGAAGATTCGTAGCTATTAATATCCAAGAAATAATAACCATACACTAGGTTCGGTTTCCTATCTGTCTTAGAGATCATTCCCATGAAGACTAACTATGTTCCCATCTAGTCTGAAATTAAAGGATTTTTCGTGGGAAGGAATGTATTAAGCCCACCATTTGTATGTCACGAATTATTCGTCTATAATTAACGTAAGACGACGTCATTACGACAAGATCTATAGAATATGTAAATCTGACTTTGCAAACTCTCATATATACGTATTACATTACGAGAGAGAAGACTGCATTAGTCTATTATAAGCAATAATAAAACTACACAATTATGCTCTGGACAAAGGAAGCCTTAATTAGAAAAAAGTGTGTAATCATGTGGGCAGATTTTCTTTGTCCAGTTTTCACCAAATATATTGTTGTTGAAATGTGTGCGCGCTCGTGAATTTTCGAATAGAAATAACCTTAGCCACCGATCCAACGTTAACTATGAGAAACAATTTTTCTGCTGTTTATGTGAACTGAATTGAATTGATTTATGACACACACAAACGTAATCGATTATTGGCTTATCTGAGTTTAATAAGATATGAGGTCTCCAAACTACGTATAAAATTTTCAGGATATTGAATGGAGGTCTGTTACTATGTCGTCTCCCGTTTCGTATATGTGAGTATTCTCAGTTTACCAAATACAGGTATAAAGTAAACTTTCTCATAGCTAGAAATACGTAAACTCTTTTAAATTTATCCAACGTACACTTATTCATTTAATTTGTACTCATTTATTCATTTAATTCAAGGATATTAAATGTTGTACTTGTTTCAGACGAAGAACACGATTAATACTACGAATACATCTATTTTTAAGACTTATTCGTAATATAGACAAGTTACATATCGTTTAAACATTTTTAAATAATCAAGAAACGAACTGTTTGGGATTTTGAACGGAAACGTGTTAAATTAAATATACAATAATTAGGAAGGGTAAGTAACGCAACAACACCTAAAAAAATATTTTGAGCTTTATTTACACCTAAAAAAATGTAATTGTTCAGACATTACCATCCATATTATTACCTGACCTAGATAACGTAATATGGTAAACATCCCAACAAAAGGAATCAAAGTATCCAACAGAATGAAACTGCACCACAAAAATGTTAATACGTTACTCAAGCACAAATATTTAATTGCATGCACAGAATAAAGATGCCAATAAAATTCCACAACATTCGTGCAAAACATTCAGTGCTTCTTTTTGAAAAGAGAAAAGCAAACAGTGGGCCAACTCACCCAATTTATTGTTGAGTAGCAAGCTTCTCCCCCGAGGTGTGGTAAAAATGTCTGCCAGTGAGAGCACAAGGATATGAATCTTGGAAGCCCCCACCACCTGCTTGAAATATCTATTAACTTGATGGTTTTATTAGAAAAAAAAACTGGGTGCACACATATATGTATATAAATAAATATATAGAATAGGAAGTTATTCATAAGAATGAAAAATATCATGAAAAATATTTAGTTCTCATGAGATTATGTTTGAAAAAAGCAAGAATAGATATTTACATCAAGAAATTATAAACAAGTTAGAATTTTACTTGTCGCTTTAGCACCTGTTATAAAAGACATTAATGATTAGATTTTCTTTCATAATCTTCCTACTTTAAGGCTACGAAATACACATTGAAGCTACAACAGAGCCTTTCCCTTCATGACTAACTTTCACAAAGGGAGAAACAACACAAGCAAATTGACCTGTAATGATTCTTCCATCGCTTATTATGTTTTATAAAATTAAAAATTATAAATTTACAGCTTTCTTCTTATTCAGCTTTTGAAATGAAAAAAAAAAAAAAAAGTTTCAAGTGACTCACTATGCTTTATTCGTATGGAATTGTACACACAAAAACTTCAGGTGAAGTGCCCACGTAAATGCTTCTTGTTCATGGCAAAATTATAGCTGAAAATGAGGATCCGAGTAATTATACATATTTAGAGATGGGTTGATAGTACAATTTCTCGATATTAATATTCGATAGTCAAATGTCTCGTAAATTTTGAAGACTGATTTAGCCATTTGGATATGAAATTGATGCACCATCGCAAAACCATGGAACCTTCCATTTACAAATAACCCCATTAATAGTCTTCTGTACTTGGAACCATGAATAGAAATGGAGCATATTTATTTCATTTTTACAGGTTTGCAGCAGAAATTCACAACGAAAATAGAAATACCTCGACAACGTCAGTCATCAAAATCTTGAAATACGAAAAGTATTGAATATTTTTGTTAACAGTATCGATCTAATCTCAATAGTCCTAAGTATCGAGAAACTGCAAAGTATCAGACAAACCATTATTAAATATGGAAAATGTTTAGCCCTTTTGGATAGCTTGAATCTATGTCTCTAAGGATCGACAATCTCAAAAATATTAGACAACTACGACGGAACACAGGAATTATGTTCACAGTATAGATTCATTTCTATATTATTAAGTTTCGAGTGTAGTGGATCTCAAAATATGGAAAGTATTGAGTATTTATGTTAATACTATCGAACTCGCTTCTCTAGGAACTTACATTTTTCTTCTCCAAGAGCGAAACTAAATTTTAAATAAAAAAAAGCATTAAAATATAGGTTTCTATACTACTATATAGGTCTAAAGGAAAGAAAAAGGAATCTATAAATATTTTTAAAATATTCAACAGTACTTGTATCTTGTAGCCTTAAAGAAAGAAGACAAAAACACAGAAAGGAATATTAAGACAATAGAGGCGAACAGTTAAAAAGGATCCTCTTTGACACTTAGCATTCGATTTAATTATATGACGTAACAATAATCCTTACGAAACAAATTAACAAATTGTGTGAACAAGTTGAAAAAAATCCCAGAAACGTAATAGTGTATCTTCATGTTTAGTGCCAGTGCATATATATTTTTATTTTAAAAGACTATTTTACACTATAAACCTTTTACGTTTAGAATTAAAACATTTAAGGCAATCTATATTACGTTAGTACTTTTTAGCCTCTCTTAAAATTTTGTACAGGGAAGTAAAACAACTATTAAAGATTTTTATGAGAAAACAAGTAACTACACGGACGTGTCAGTGCATTCAATAGATTTCAGAGAATTGTGACGAAGTATTATATAATCTTTAAAATGAAAACAAAATTTTTTATTATATTACTGTCATAATTAGACCAAAAAAAAAAATAAATAAATAACAAAACGTACACTAAAACTGAAACTAACGTCATACACTGACTAACAAGTAACCTAAATAAAATTAAAATTTGAGGTTAGTTTAAGTGTCACTAAAATACTGTGTGCTGATTGCAACTTAAAGCTTTCAATAATATGAAAGAATATGAGTAAGCAAACTGATTTATATAATCTCTCTCTACTTCAAAAATTTATGAGCTATCAGTGTTTCTTGTGCTTCTTAATATAGTTATTCATGGAATGGCGCTTAAGATGTATTATATTTAACTGATAGTAAATGAAGATACTTATAAAACAATTCCAGAAAGAGCTTCCTCGGATAAAATCCAGGACATCTTTCTTTCAAGTGCCTGTCATGAGTATTATGCTTAAGGTTGAGTCCCAGTATTACTCAGTCCCACCATGTGCCATTTAATTAAACTTAATTGAGTGACATTTTTGTGTTACTGAACCCAATAATTTTATATTTTACTGCAGCAATGAATAATTTCTTAGGAGTATTAATGGCAATTCAAGGTATGCGAAGCTGGTCGTTAAACATGGGCAGAAAAACGACAATCTTTTACGATGAGTAAACAAGTATGTTTATATTTCGTTGTATGTTTTCTTCTTTGAACTATTCTCCACTTTCGATATTAACTTTGGAACGACACAAAAAAATTGACGTAATGATTCTACTAGAAAATGTTACAGTCTTGTTGAACTGAAAAGAACGCATTTGACAATATACTCAATAAATTAAGAACTTTGCAATACGCATGGATATTTCCAGTGCTTTTGGTTTGCTTTGAATATATTTCTCAGTAGTGAGTAGATATAACCAATGTTCGATTTGTGCAATTCTCCGAGATGAGCAAGAATAATTCATATAGTCATTTAGGCCCGTTTATAACCCAGGCTAGGGGGTATGTATTCGTAAACAGAGTCAATAACATTTTACAGAGAGGAAAAGATCTTAACCATTGCCCCTCAACAAATCGAACACGTGGGTTTCATTCCAATGCTCATAATTCCATTCAAGGAAAAAGGGAAAACATCGAATGTGAACTAAAATAGGTTGGGTTTTATCGAACGATTTAATGTAATTGATATTAGTGTAAGATTATTAATTATTTATTAATAATATACAGGGAATTAAAATTCGTGCATACCGTGATGACCATTTTCTTACTTGTTAATTTTAAGACAAAATATTCTTTCGAAAATTACAGAAGCACAATTGTTGAAAAATTAAAAGCAAAAGTAAAAGATTAGCCATACTGCCAAGTATGTACTACTACTAAACCTACAGTATCTATTTCGATTAAAAAAAAAAAAAAATCCTACCCCAGTTCGGCCGCACCTACCATAGATTGTGTTTGTGTTTACAATCTATTGTGTTTACACCTGCCTCTGCGTTGTGTACTTTATAAATAAACACTCATCCAGGTTGGCAGAATCATATTAAAATCTTCCTGACTGAAAAGTTGGTTTAGGGAACGTTACAATTATTAAAACTTGTAAACTTTATTTTGTATGGGCCTGTCACGATTACAATAATTATTAAACTCACAATCAATTATTAATTCATTTAATTTGAATTAACTTGTCAATAGATCTGCTAGAATTATTCCAATAAGTAGATCACATTATTCCACACCACGTAAATAATAATATGAAATAATACGTTAAGTCAACCCAATAAAAACTATTTTGGAATCAATAATTAACTAAACTTTATACGGTGGGTGAAAATTTGAAATGACTTCTCTATGCCATAGTTAAATATACTCAATGTTGAAACAAAGATAGTAATGGGAAATAAGGAAAAGGACTAAGAAGATTAATATTGCTGAACACTTTGCAATTGGTTGTAAAGCGAGATTATCACAGAATAGTAATTTCTTGAAGTTCTGAAAATTAGAAAGAAGGAAAGAATGTACACCTTCACCCATTCTTACACACACTTATAGGACTCATTTTTATTACCCAACTAATTTAATTTGTAATTTAAGTGCTGAAAAACGACTCTATGGCTTAAGTCAGTCCCCAGTCTGCGGAATGATTTCTCTTGGTAAACACTTTTTTTGGAGAAAGGAATGGGAGAAGGGCCTTGTTTTACGTACCACCGGCATTTTTCTGGTGAAAAGGAGGATACCCTCAGTCAAGATAGCCACCAGAAGAATTCCAAGGTACATGCGTTTCTAATGCTGATTCGAAGTTACTTTACCAAGGGTACTAAATATAGGAAGCATTAGTAACATAGTTGACCTCAATGCGACATCTTACCTAAGCACTATTTGTCCATTATTGTTTTTAGTATTCTGACAATAAGGGAGTTTGGGGTAAAGAGGAACACTTTTTGCAAATCAAATTTTAATCAACTGGTACACATTTACTATTTGTCCCACGAAATATATATATATATATATATATATATATATATATATAACGCTAGAAAGCTTATGTTATTGCCTCTCTATAGCTGTAACTGGATTTTTATTAAACCTTTCTGTGGTTGTTTTGGAACTATATTTTTAACAAAACCTCGATTTTTCTCTTTCCTCCAGAGATTGATAGAAGTGGGAACATTCCTTCTATTCTCTATGGATGGGCCTTTGAAGTAATATTGGGAAAAAGATAAACATAGCTCATGCTCTTAGCTTTTCATTGATACCGATATTTTTAATCAGTAAAAAAAGTAGGAAAGGTACACACAATCAAAATAAGAGATACACGTATTGAACAAAATAATGGAAATACATGTCAAAAGTGAGACATATTGTAACAGTGCTTGGTAAGTCTGAGCTCTGCGTAAATCAACCGTCTCTTCTTTGTTGCAGATAGGATGGGCTATGCACTAATAGTACGAATAGAGTGAGGCACTGTGGTTGTGGACGTTGTGCAGGTGTGGTGAGTGACCTGTATGTCAGACTTGAAGTTTCAAAGAGGTTTAATTGTGGGTGCCCGTCTAGCTGAAGCATCTGTGAGTAAAATAGGGATGTTATGCAGTGTAACACAAGGCGCAGTCTCGAAAGTCATGATCGCATACCCAGTGCGCAGAATAACAGGATCGACGAAGCACAATAGTGGTCGAAAGACGAAGCTGCAGGATAGGGACCGCCGGGCCTTGAAGCGGATTGTGACGTCGCAGAAAAAACAACGGCCGAGAAAGCGACTATAGAACTTAATCTGCACTTAAACACCCCAGTGTCATCCAAAACAGTGAGGAGAGAACTGCGTAAAATGGGTATCCAAGGCAACGTGCATGGTGCAATGCCCACAAAAACTGAACGATGGTCTGGGGCGCTATATCATAGTATTCGGCAGCCCCCCTTTGTCACATTACACGATTCGGTCGCAGAAGCAGTATATAGAGAACTCTTGGGTAACCCGGTACACCTAATTGTGCAAACTATTTCCAGATGGGAATGCATTATTCCAGGATGACAATGCCTCTATATTCACACCACTGGCTCTGTTCAAACGTGGTTTCACGAGCATGCCGATGAGGTTTAACATCTACAGTCCCCAGACCTGAATATCACTGAGCCTTTGTGGGTTGTTTTAGAAACTAGGGTTCGGCGTCGATTTCCACCTCCTTCGTCTCTGAGCTGAAGGCTGTGTGCATGAAGAATGGCTTCAAATTCCACTCACCACCATTCATGACTTGTATCGGTCTATTTCGTCCAAAATTCAAGCTGTATTGCGTGCTAAAGGTGGACTAACACCGTAATAATACAAAATGTTCCGACTTCCACAAGTGTTTCCATTATTTTGTCCAATACCTGTATTGTGCGTTCCGAAAATATTACACAAAGAAATATTGTGAATGAATCCAATCTCAAAAGCAAAAGGTGGTTTTAAGTCTGTAAATAGAAACAGGAAGCGTACCTGCTCATGAAAACACAAAAAGTAGATATTAGCTTAAGAAGCAAAAATCTTCTTTTGGCTGAAACTTAATGCACTGTACTTACAAACTATGGTTATATTAACACTATTAACTTAACCATAAGGAAACATAAAAACCTGAACTTAAGGATCAAATACTAAAGTTACAGTACTTGTTAAACATAAGCTAGCTTCACCATGGTATGTTAACGGTTTACAACTGAAACTTTCTTTGCAAAGCTTTGAACTTTGTCTAACATTTTTGGTGTAGGATTTATAGTAAACATCGTTAGATACTAAAGATAGTAATAGTAGCTGGATATTTGTTGAATAACTCATGTTTCTTTCTTCCCATATTCAACAAACCTACAAATACATCACATTCCTACGTATCCCACTCAGCTCGTGTGTGTTTCTCTTTAGCCCTGAAACTAAAAATTTAGCTTTGCATATGCAGGAACCACATTTCCAGAGAATTTCAACAGTATAGTTCTTTGTCTTCACATACTTTCTTCAGTATAAAAGAAACTCTAAATGATTACAATAAATTTTACAGGTCAAACAAGACGCTACAAAAACTGAAATCAGGTATTTTCATAGACTTTTGGAATAAGTGTCGCTTTGTTCATATGTCATAAGGTTTTCAGCTAACACAAAGTGTTCTTTTGAGGAATAAGCCTAATCTGCAACATAAGCACAACATTTTTTTGCCTTTGATGTATGTTGAGTGAGTGGGAGTCAGTGTTCCCATTTACCCCTTGTTCCTCTTTACCCCAATTTCCCTTGTTTGTGTTACTAAAACGACATTTGCATATTAAGACTACAGTTTCTGGAACGAAATTTATTCCTTATTTACGTATCACAATGGAAAGTAATAAATGAAGTTTTGGCCCCGCTATTTCGATTATTTTCCTGTTTCAAATTTAAATCTTATATTTCTAGAAAGCTTGTAATCATATTATTAAATCATACGTCCCAAATTCGCCTGTTTTCACCAAAATACGTCAAATTAAAAAAAAAAAAAAAAAAAACGAATCCAACAAAAGTTGATGAGACGAAAGCATGCTAAAATAATCTCACTGGAAACTCAAATTGCAAAATGTCAGCAATGGCCATTCTTACGAAAACAATTCACAGTTTTATTCTTCTTAACCTTAATATACAAATACTGGACTATATAGATTGTTAAAAGATATGTCTTCATACAAGAAACAACAAGACGTATTTAACAATGCAATCATGAGGAACAGGGTTGGGAGGTAGAATGCGAAAAATTGGTGGCTGGATTCGCGGAGGTGGAATATATGGTTGTGAATACATAACACAGCTTGGTTTCCAAATGGACTAACTGCGAGAGCTAGTTTTCTTTTGTTCGTACTACAGCTAGTATATCAAATATAATCTCTGAGGAACATCGGAAATAGCATATAATTATTACCAGTTTCTTCCTAAAACATCACAGAAGACACATACCAGATCTACAGTATTTAAAAAAAATGCACACTAACATGCACATCCTTTGACCCACTCTTTCAATAAATAAACCCACAATATACAACATATTATTACACAAAACGGTTGCCCAAAATATGCTCACTTTAAAAAAAACGCTCATGGAAGTTGAATCTCAAATAGATCAACATAGAAACATGATCAAACCCTTATCTATCTCACACAAGTCACCAAATCAAAAATAAGTCTCACACACCTTATTTAATTTGTATTTAAAAAAAGTACACTATTATGCTAAATTATCACAGCAGCTGAAATAGTCTTAAAATGAGCAATAACATATTTTTCTTTACAAAAAATTAGGTGGTAGTTTATTCAGAAATCTATGACGATGTGAAATAATTGAAAATGTATTACGTAAATAAATTTCAGACTGAAATATACAAATAAAATACGTACGATAGTCATTAGGCCTTTATTTGCTCACGACTGACAAAACGTTCCCGACAAATTAGTTTAAAAGTAACATACTGAAAATGAACTTTTAACAAATAATAGCTCTTATAATGTCTCGGAAGAGACATGTTGGTGTCTTGTGTGGAACTCTCAATTCGAGACTAGTAATAATACAAAAGTTTCCCAGCAAACACATCAGCGATACACGGCACATTTTCTTCAATAACATTCTGCAAATCATATTCCTTATCAATGGCAACCGTAGCTTCAGTCATTTAAATATATAAAAAAAATCACTATCCCAATATAAATAACACAACCCGATTTTCATAAATTTCCGCTCACAAGTAAATCAACAAATAAATACGATGTATCCATTTTTTTACTTGCACAACTAAAGGAGACTAAAATAGTGAAAGAAAGGCAACTACGAACGTTATATACGTAGAACTAATCAACTTAGGAACTTCGGTATGGATACTTTATATAACTGTTTATTTTTAATGTAAACTCTATTACCCAGTTGCGTAACATATCATAGAAGTGCAAAAGATTAATAAACGGGAACATTTTTCTGTCTAAAGCTAAATAAACTACTTCCAGACATGTGGTTCCGAGGTCAAATTAGAAAAATTTGATATCTTAGGTAGCATTCGCGTCATACCTCTTTTTATCTCAATGCCAGAATGAATCAGAAAGTCACTTTAATATATATTTAAAACAATTATATATTTTTGTTCAATCATTTCCCGTTCAATTGGCTATGCCCTTCTCCAAGAAACAAGGATTCTTTGCAGTGCAGTTTAATTAAGTCATCTTACCAGCAAACACTCCTAAATAACAACAGTTAATGTCCATGAAATCTAGCTCGTTAATAAGTATACAGAGAGTTAAGAAAATAACACACGAGAAAACTAATATTACTGTACCGACAAATACTCATAATCTAGCGCTCTAATAGTAACCTGCATATCCGTGTGCGGTTAGCGTGCCGAATTACCACGCAAGAATATGGAGACCAATCCCAGCCGGCGACCTAGTTTCTATAGTTTTAAAATCACAGGTATGGAGTGGAATCCATTTTTAAATATTTACTGTTAATTTATTTTCAAATCACTTCTAATTACAAGTATAAAGTTTAACACCGTATTTTTAATATATACATATATAAAAAATACTTGGGCAGGGAATGGACGAATCCGATGTAACGATAAAATCTTGTATATTCGGGGAGAAGAGTCACCGGTGAACGTGTTCACGTGTAAGTTCAAGAGAATGTTTTATGGAACGCAAAGAATAGAATTTCCAAGCCTTTCGAACCTCAAGAAAGTATGTTCTGCAGCAACCTTTCTGAGTTAATGTGTTTTACTAAATTGATTCTTATTTTCTTTCCCAGTTGTTCAGATAACATTTACCATTCCCTCCATTCAAATGTGACAGTCTCCTAATGGAAAGTTTCCACCGAAAGAAATTAAATAAAAATAAAATTTTGTTTAAAAATTACTTTCGTTCCAGACCTGCGGCTTCAAAAAGTAAACTAATTACATTGGTTGTGATCGAAATCGAGACCCTTACGTCCAAGTTCGGCATTCTAATCACTGGACCATACTAGTTACTAAGAAAAAGTATTAATCTATTTTCGATTCTTCACCCTGACTTAATGCCCTATTTTTCCTAATCGGTACAG
This sequence comes from Lepisma saccharinum, assembly GCA_022664845.1. NCBI lineage: Eukaryota > Metazoa > Arthropoda > Insecta > Zygentoma > Lepismatidae > Lepisma > Lepisma saccharinum. Next base: position 15,456 of record JAGDQP010000436.1, on the reverse strand, counting down.
GAGCGTGTCATATTTGAGTTATATTTCATAAGCTTAGTGTGCTTTCCAATAAGCTTTATTTACTGAACATTCAACGATGTCAGGCATCAGTAAAGTATTTATTTTTTTGGTCGACTTTAAAAAGTATATAGAGATTGTGAAACACTAAGAACACCTACATCAAAAATAATATTCACGTACCGAAAAAAAAGATATTTAAAAAAAAAACTCACGATCAAATGTTTGCCATTAAAACGTATGAACAAATATTGAACTTTTTTTTTCTATCAACTCACAACCTACGCAATTATTTCATTGGTACTATAATTTTTTTCAGACCTTTGAGCACTTTTAAATATCAAATAAATTTGGCCGAAATAATCTGCTGTTTGCAAAATTATTGTTTCTGCTTTTACGTTATCAGGTGGTCTGTTTAAATTGTTAATGGTAATTACTATACGGATTTGAAAAAATGCGAAAGTTCACAGATGAAATATTTACACTCGAACAGAAGAACTTTTCTCCATTCTCTATCTGATGTCAGTACAACAAACTAACTTTGGTAAAAGAATGGTGAAAGGTCTTAAATTGAGACTCATTGATTAAAAGATACGAAAACAATTTTAATAGAAGAATAAAATTCAGGCCACTCTACACATGATAATCCTTGCTTAATCCGCTTACATTGAGCTTTCCTACAGTCTAACGTACTTTAGATGCAGATGCATATTGGTATATAACTAGCAGATTTATACATACATGACCAATACAATCTACTCCATGGATATAACATGGATCAAAATTCCTTTGTGAGAAAGTGACGAACAAATTCTTGTTCGTTAATTTCAAAGTAAATCGTCCATACATTTTAAATAGAATTTACAATTTGAATAGCTTAAAAATCTTCTGCACTACTATGAAAATGTTCCACAATGTTTCAAATAACATAAAAGTTACAACGTAAAATAAAACGTCTTTGAAAAACTACAGTATTTTTAAGTGCCTCAGACACTACTTTCAATAAAGGGAACTAAAAAAAAAAAAAAAAAAAGTAATACAACATTCACTCACTTTCACAAACATTATCCTGCATATCCATTATACATACAACTCTACACCCACACACTTTGTCTTACACACACTACATTAATATGAGGTACGCACACACACACACTTGTAAATATATATTTATGAATGTATGTACACAATTCTTATTATAATTTTACATATACTACTTATTTTTTTATGTACAAGGCGCGCTGCCATATTTGTTTAAAGTCAAAATAGATTTTCCAAAGCGAAGAAAAAAATTAAAAGGACAGACAGAAACTTAATATTCTGGAGTCGAGTAATAGTATCAATTGCAACAATGAAATAGTATTTCAACTTAGTCATAATAT